>JAZHYW010005197.1:0-59954 GCA_037355805.1 Ixodes ricinus | reverse complement strand
TTGATTTGCGCGCAATACCCCTGTTTTAAAGGTTCGGCGAATCTTGCTCTCTCGGCTCTGCTCGTGTTCATCGGCGTGCACTTGTTCGCAGATTGTTGAATTGTTGAATGATACGCCCGTTAAACGACGTATCTCAGCCGCCCACAAGCATTATACGCCCGCTTTTTAGAATCCTCCGCTGTCCAGAAAATGGCGCGTCGCCTGCTCCGCGACATGAACTTCGTGCGGGCGTGGAGGAAACGAAGCTCCACATCTGCTAATCGAGCGGGACATCGTCGCCTCGCTCGATTTTCTAGTCTAACGAGGGGTACGTAACTGCAGGACACGACGGTGACTTTGTTCCAGTGTAGTCTCGCCTTGCGTAGGAGGAAGCAATCGTTGCTTTCCTGGCTTCCCATTCAACTGATTGGGGTGGCGAGGCTTTTCAAAGGAGCCGCGATTCTGAGAGAAATAAACTCTGCTTTGAGGGTGCGGTTTGAGTATCACATTGTACCGGCGTTCCTGAGAGACACTTTGTCTTAAGCAAGCCGGTCCAGGGGATTGGTTTTGTTGGACACTGACCTCCGCAGTTTTCTGTGCGGTACGGGAGAATTTATAGAATTTATACAGCATTAGCAACGAACAGTTAAACTCTCTGTAGGAGTCGGGCTTACTTTGTCTAAATATGACCAGGGGACGCAATATAAGAAGCCAATTGTCACCATGAGTCGCATATATAATGAAATAAGATGTGTTCATTGACTTTTCAATTGGCACATATAAACACAAACCTTAAAGGCTTTGAGAGGCTTCATAATTCATATTACAAATGTGATTTCAATTATACACTTGCTGAGAGTTATTACAACTAAAGCAGTCAAGTGTAGAAAGATTTTCCGCGTGTGCTTTGTTTTTCTGGGTTCCTAAAATGCATCCACCTACGACGCGCCTTAGCGGTTTTTCTCTCGAAGTCTTTTTAAAATTTACCGAGTTAGTTATTTTTTATGACATTCACCCAGTTTCTGTTTAGAACTGTAGTTGTATCTTCACTAAGTACAATGAGACTTAATAAATTGTAGTTAAATCTTTTGTTTTACTTGTCGTGACTATTTGTCCCCCCCCCCCCCCCCTCCCCCCATATTTTGTTCCTCTGGCCGCGTTACTCACCTGCACAGAGTGCATGAGTGTAACGTTCAGGACTTCTCGTTAACAAACGTATAAATAAAAAAAAATAAAAAAACAGTGTACTGTCACTTGCGAAGATAAAAAGATGAAGAAAAATACACAAAATTCTTTTCGTTTTTCGGGTATCATGCACACTGTTCAGAGCTCGCGACTTTCGCCGCGTCTTCGGCACAGCGCCTTATAATAAACGAGCACGACGACTATGCAATGATTTCACCACCCTAAACGGTTGTTCAAAAACAAGTCGAACTCTACGAGAGTAAAGCCAAGTCAGTTTACGTAAAGTATAGGGCTATAGGTTACGTTAGTTTAGCTTAACTCGAATTGAATCACTATGTGCCTCGTTCAAACGGTATAAAACCATATATGTTCTGATTTCACTAAGTGCCGATATAGCTTAGTGAAGCAAAATTAAAAATAGCGCGCGAATGCACGGTTAAAAAGTAGGAAGCTTCGAAAAGCTTTCTACATTTTTACCATGGCCGCGGCACAAAGAGCTCAAAATTGTATACAAGCACGGTGTCACTCCGACCTCGAACGGCGACGAATTCGTTGGTGTATTAGTATTAATAATATTATTATTATTATTATTATTATTATTATTATTATACTACTATTAATAATAATAATAATAATTATTATTATTATTATCATTATTATTATTATTATTAATATTATGATTATTATTATCATCACCATCATCATTATCACCATCATCATCATCATCATCGTCAAGTCATGCGACCGGTTCCATCGGGACGAGAAACGTGAGCCCCAGTCACGCTGTTAATGCATCATACAAATGACAGTTTGCAAACACTGTCTCAAGCGCGTTTCCTTTCTTGTATACACCTTTTCTACGTGGGCGCCGCCATCTTTAATTCTGAACTTCCGGTATGCGTGAAAACATCGCTTTCTTCTCGCCTCGAGGTAGAACGTGTTAACATTTTAATTGCAACCGTCAGTCGTTCTTGTTATGACCCTTAATTCTATACTTTGTTACTTATTCAGGGCTGTAATCTCTTGCTTTTTTTTCGGAACGCATACCGGATATGGAGACAACGTGGCTGGGTGGGAGGCTAAACGAAAAAGGTGTATGGTGCGGTTGAGTCACGTATCGCGACGTCTCATTGGGATGTCACTTTGCGTGACACCGTCGCACTGTGTCAGGTGACACAAAAATACAGATCATTTTTGTTTATTAAGCGCAAAAGCGTTGAAATAAACAGGGTTTCGACTCACCCGAACGTTCAGGATTTATTGGAGTCACTATATAGGAAGCGAGCAAGCCGGCCGTGTCGCGGCGGTCGTCTATTGTGCGCCGCGACCTGGCGGTAGCCGCCGCAGAAGCATCGGGGACCAATGGCGACGAACAGCACGGCGGACAGTGTCCCCGTCGTGATTACGACGGAATTTAAGGCAGTTACGAATTCGGAAAGTTCCTCCCGTAGCCGGTGCCGCCGGTGTAGAATCATCGGGAAGTAATAGCAACGAACAACACAGAGGACAGTGGCGATTACGAATCCGGAAAGCTTCTTCGGTAGCCGGTGCAGAATCATCGGGGGAAGCAATGGCGATGAGCAGCACAGCGGACAATGTTCCCGTGGTGATTACGACGGGGTTTAAGGCGTTTACAAATCCAGAAAGCTTCTTCCGTGGTGCCAATATGACGAAGGGAAAGCTCCTTCATGAATCTGGCCGCGTGTACGACGTGAAGGAGGTCCGTTTCGACGGACAAGTGGATGTCACGGAGCGCCGTACTCCGCAAACAAAATTAAGCGCGCCCGCAAAAAATTTTGTTGGCGTTGAGTGGACTGCGGTAATTATATGTACGTTTATTTCTGAATCCGCTTGACAATAACTGGGCGATTATTTTCGCGCCGTTCCGCGATTCCCACTACTATCTTCCTGCAGGCTGATGGAAACATCCAAGAGTAGGCTTAGGTGGGCGATCGCATTCCGCTTCTCGATTCCGGTGAAGTATTTGCTGCATACTTTAGGGTTTGCAGCAAACTCTAAAGTATGCAGAAAAAGTTAATTGTATTATTCGTCAGCAGCTTAAACAAAGCGCGAACTGGAAGGTAAGAAACGCCATTAACCTGTATGGACGCACAAGTCGCACCCGGGTCACGCAGTACTCCGCCGCGCAGTACTCCGCCTTGCACGTACTGTTGCGGTCGACCACGCAGCAATTGTTGCGGCTTTCTTGTTGCGGAACTGCCATCTCAGAAATTACAGCGCTAACACGCCACAACGCACAACCAACGCAGCGGCTGGCACAAGTGGCAGACAGCTCCCCGGTGCAACTGACCCGTTTGGCGCTAGGGGCGCTCTGGTCGGGGCTTGAATTAGATCCGCACGGTTCCTATATTTTGAACAGTTAAACAAATAATACGATGTTCCCTCTACCGCAAGTACTTTATCGTTATGATTGCATCTCGTAGGAATTGTTTTACGCCACAGAGAGTAAATTTTATTTTACTTTTTAAATTTTTTATCAAGCTAAAATTAAATGACGTCTCCTAGAGTAAGAACACTTACTCTAAGGTAAGAATACTTGCTCTGAGTGGGCATGGAAACTAGGGGTGTCGCGAACTTTTGTCGAACCAGATTTTTAGGTCGAACTTTCGGGGTTCGACTGGGTCGAACCGGTTCGACGAACCTTCGAACTTTTCACCAGATTCGACCGGTTCGACTTTGTGGACAGTGTGGCCAGACCTTGATACAAGCGTGTCTAAGTTTGGAGAACTTTTTTTATGAAAATGGTTATTTTATTTTATAAACAGTTGCAATTAAAAGAAACCAATTCTAATCACTGAAGAAGTTAATAACTTATTTGTTTTTGTACTGTATTAACTGAAATAACCAATCAACGCTGCCCTTAATTCGTCCCTTAGCCATCACCATCCAATCCGAAGCCAACTGGCCAGCCTGTCGCGCATGCGCACACGAGTCGAACCTCAATACAAGGTTCGTCGAATTTTCCACTAAAAGTTCGAAAAACTCGAACCTGGTCGAACTCGAACCTCGGCCGGTTCGCGACACCCCTAATGGAAACAGCTTAAGAATGCATCGTTCTAACGCTGTGTGCATGCTTGTGCAGATACTGGCATCGCTGCTCTTCCTGCGGCTTTGGTCACCGTCACTTCAACCAGTCATCGCCACCCCGTCAGCAAATAGTGAAGTTTTGCTTGGCTTTCCGGACAACATCGCTGGCGGGCCCTTCGGTGCTCTCGCAGATTGGCCGCAGCGTGTCTTCACTCCGTTCGAGAGGGTTTCCGCATCGGCATCGACATCGTCACTCGCCGATGGCCTGGCTTTAAAACCGCGGAGCGCCCTTGTATACTTCAGTGGGCATGGAAACAGCTTAGGAATGCACCGTTCTAACGCTGTGTGCTTCCTGTGCAGGTTGGTTCCGTTCCATCACTACACGTTAAGAAAGCTAACAACCATTGGCTCTTGCTGTTTCCGTGACCAAGTGTTTTGTGCGCTTTACTTATAGAGTGTCTTGATGTTTTGAGGTCACTGTTATTACTCTCTGGCGACGTAGAGCTTAACCCAGGACCCATGAGTGACGTCCAAGCGACGCAACTAGCTGATGCGTGCAAGCTACTGCACGACCTTAATACTCGTGCCATAAAGTCACAGGAGGGGCAGAGCATTATAATAAAAAACGTAAAAGAAATAAAAAGAAAACCACAATCCATTGAAGCAAAAATTACCGAATTCGGAAGTCGACTGCTTCTTGTTGAAGGTAATTTTTCTGCGCTTGAAATAGTCGACCAGGACTTTCCAGAGATGCAGGGCGTCACTGAGGCTCTGCAGAACGATAACGTTAACTTACTCGAGCGTCTTAATGACCTGGAAGATCGTTCGAGACGTGATAACCTCACTATTCATGGTCTTCCCGATGTCACGTCAGAAACATGGGCGGAAAGTGAAACGAAAGTTCGCGAGCTCATTTCCCGTTCCCTTCAGCTCCAGGTAACTCCAGATTGCATTGAGCGGGCACATCGAATCGGCTCCTTTAATCCTACCAGATGTCGCCCGCTGGTTATAAAGTTTTCTTCCTTTAAGGTCAAGGACAACGTACTCTGCTCGCGACTAAAATTAAAAGGAAGCACGGCTTATATCATTGAACATTTTTCTCCGGCTACTCGTATTGCCAGAAAAAAACTAATCGAATTCGGTAAAGCCACGAATTGCCTATATCAGCTGCGGTATAACAAGCTTCATGTCAACAAAAGGTGCTACATGTACAACGCGACTACTGATGCAGTTTTCGAGCTCGGTTCCTCCCCCGATGTGCGCGCCAGAGAAAACACAGAGATTGTTCTAACTAACCTAACATTTGCATTATCATAACGAATTGCGAGAGGTTAGGGTCGTACTGATAAAAGCAAGCTCTTGTCAGTACTTTTTGTAATATAAGGAGTGTTTTATGTCTTAGGAATGACTTGTACTCTGCTGTAGACTCATCCAACGCTGATATTGTGGTTTTAACCGGAACGTGTCTTTCCTATTGCGTTAAAAATTACGAAATATTTTGTTGTGATAGTTTCGCAACAAAAGTTTATCGTTGCGATTGGACGAAAGGACTGGTGGCGGTGTGTTAATCGCAATTGCAAGTCATATTGAATCGTTTTGTGTGCGCCTGAGTAGCGAATTGGAAATAACATGGGTTTGTTTGCATTCGAATTACCAGAAACTTATTTATGGCCTATGCTATCGTCCGCCATCTAACAATCATTCCTTCGTTACCAGTTTTCATGACGCAATAAACTCATTTTTAATGCGCTTTCCTTTTGTTTCAATCATTCTTTTGGGTGACTTTAACTACACAAATATAGTCTGGACTGGCTTTGCATGCTTACGGTCACCCAATTTCATCAGACGCCACTAACTTCATAAACTTGTGTAACGATTTCAGCTTCAGTCAATTGGTGACTCTTCCTACTAGAATTACCCAAACAACAGCCAAACATATTGGATCTAATTTTAACAACGTCACCTCCTTTAATATCTTCAATTAGCACCATGCGGGACATAAGTGATCATCCATTATTACATTTTGTCATCGATGTTCTTGTTAGAAATGTTCCAAAGAATCAGAAAAAATACGCGACGACGCTAAAGGTAACTTCGAGGTCATCAACAGCGAACTTTCTCTTTTTCTTGATGATTACTTGCCGCTCTTTTCGGAACGCTCAATTCATGAAAATTGGGAGATTTATAAAATGCAGTTTGTGCATCTTACTAATACATATATACCTTTGCGCAATATTTCTGGTTTCCCTGCAATCACCATGGTTTAGCACCATATTAAAAAAGGCTTTCTAACAAGAAAAAACAAAAATTTCGAGCAGCTAAATTTTCAAATGTTGACCCTTAATGGTCTGCATACCATATTGCTGCCAATAATTATAAAAGTGCTATTGAAAATGCGAAGGCTACTTATTTTAATGTAACATTACCATCACTTTTAACAAGCAACCCAACAAGTTTTGGAGTGTAATTAATCGAAATGAAAAATCGTCAATATCATTGTTTAGTTCTTCAGGAAATGCTGTGCCTTAGTGAGTGTGCCTTTGTTTTGAACTCCACGTTTGTCGCTTCATTTTCAGACGTTAACGTGTCATCTTTAGCTCCATTTCATCGTACTGATTTGTGCCTATGTACCCGGTTGCTATTGATGCTTGTGGAATTGTTAATGTAATCAATAATTTTAAAATATCGTGTTCTGCGGGAGTAAATGCTATTAATTCAAAAATTCCTAAAAAGTTACAAAGAATATTTTTTAGAATACTTTCTAAACTATTTAATCCGTCTCTTAATTGTTGGTGTTATACCTGGCGACTGGAAGGTGGGAAAGGTGGTGCCGATACGCAACACGGGTGATGAACATTCTCCTTCTAATTACCGCCCCATATCACTAACAAGCATCCCTTGCAAAATGCTTGAGCACGTCACTTTTCACATTTAGTAAACTTATTGGAGTCTAATAACTTCTTTTTCTCCCGCCCAACACGGTTTTCGTAAGTAATTTTCGTGTGAAACCCAGCAACTAACTTTCACTAACGACTTTCACCTTATTCTTGATCGAAGTTCTTACGCTGATTGCATAATCCTCAATTTCGCTAAAGCATTTGATAAGGTAACACATAGTCTACTACTTCATAAACTAAGCAAACTCTTTTTTTCTTTAATAACTGATAAAAAATAAAAAGGAGACATTGGCTGCTGCTATAGCAGCGCCGGCTACTCCTTTGAACTTGAGTGATTAGGGTCCGTTTCCTTGAGAGTTCACAGTTGAGTTCACAGTTGTCACATAAAACAAACACTGCACAGAACACCCTGCTCTACACTCCACGTTATGAAAGCACACTATTTACATCAGGGTGCAATGATTTATCAGGCTATTTACATATAATTCCTACACTCAAACGTTCGTGGTATACTGTACAATATACACTAAAGGGGGCGGTATGCACATTAAAATATTCAAATACTTTTCACATTAAAAGCTCAATTTAGCGCGATAATATACAATTAAGGTATATGAGTATTATATACAGAATTTCACAGTTGAAGTATGTATGCAATGTAAATTTATCATATCATGATGTTTCCACTTTGGTGTTGCGTTTCTGTTGTTCTTGTTGCAGATGTATAACTCTCAATAACTGTCCGCTATTTTGGTTTCCAAGATGAAATCGCGTAAGGCAAACAGAGCCCTCTTTTGTAGAACTGGCGTAGGCCAAGGTCCTAGCAGCTTCTTTAGTGACAAGGGGCGGTCGTCAAGTACCATGAGCCGTAAATTGAGCTCTTTTCGACACTTTGCGAATCTCGAGCATTCTAGTAGGAGATGAGTTTCATCTTCGACCGACTCTCCACATGCACATTCTGGAGATTCTGCGCGATGGATGCGATATAAAAAATTAGCGGTATAAGCAACATTGAGACGAAGCCTATGTAGTAATGTTTCTATGCTGCGTGGGAGTGAAATGGGTACGCGGAATCTTATCTGAGGGTCGATTTCAAAAAGAATGGAGCGTTTAGAGTGTTCGTCAAACCACGTGGAACTACACTTAGTGCGTACCATTGTCCTTAATATTTCCCGAGTGTCTCCACGGGAAAGAGGGACTCGTTGATATTGTCCATCCCAGTGCGCCTTTTTGGCGAGGCAGTCTGCCGCTTCATTGCCCGTGAGGCCACAGTGTCCTGGGACCCACTGAAGTGCAATGTCGTGGCCTGCCTTCATTGCCGCCGTCATTTCATTCAGAATTTTGTAAATGTATACGCCGTTGTTACTTTTATAGTTCATTGATTGTATGGATGTGAGAGCCACTTGCGAGTCACTGCATATTACCCATTTTTTTATAATGCTTGCATGCCGAATATATTGTAAGGCTGACAGAATGGCATGTAACTCAGCTGCAGTAGAGGATGATCGATGGGATAGCCGGAATGAACGATGTGTGTCTAAAGATGGTATAACAAATGCGGAAGCTGATCCTTGATCGTCGGTAGATCCGTCTGTGTACACTTGAGTGAAACTGGGGTACTGATTGTATACATGGAAGAGAGCCAGTTGTGCCGCCACCATACTGCTCACTGGAGCTTTTCTTCTCCATTCCATTTATTGTGGTCTGAACTTTAGGCATCGTCAACGTCCAGGGAGCAGGTGAGACCGGTACTTCCCATTGAGTGTAACGTGGTAGGTGGCGTTGATGTTCTAAAAGAACGTTATTTACTCGTGCGCCTGTTCTGCTCATAAGGTTATGAAAAATAGGATGGTCGATATGTTGTGTCTTTAAGGCTGCGGTCCCACGGCAGCCATCTTGAACAAGGCGTTAGTTCAACCAATAGATGGCGACACGCACCCGTGGGGTGGCCGGAACATTGGTTCACGGTGGGATGGCTCGAGCACCATCATCGCCCCTCGTGGCCTTGCTCGCGCCGCTGCCAGCTGTGCTCAGCTGGCTCAGTAGCGTGGCCCAGCAAACGCATGTATGCGAGAATGTCAGGCTTTGTATAAATTGTTCTTCGATATAGGGAGATGCGGTTCGGCGGTTGTCACGGCTTTCGCAATAAATCTTACCAAGAAGGAATCAATTGTTGATTGACGTGTCAATATTCTTTCAATGAAAACTTCTTCTGCAGGAATGCACGCTCAGTAGACTCAATCTTCCAAGACACCAATGGAAGCGGACGTCAAGTAAACTGCTTCGCGATTTACGGTACTTACCTCACCATTATAATCACGACCGAAAAGTGACATAGACGTCAACATAGTGTGTTTCACGGGATCCGGAAGATTTTGTAAAGTTGAAACACTGCTTCCGAAGTGCACGAACTTGCTAATCGCTGGATACGTTCGTAGAGTGCGCTCAGAATATGATGCATCGCATGATGGACGACATTTATGCAACTATGACGCACGATGACATGCAGACAATGACGACCTGTTTTGTCGGGAGATGGAGTAACGGTGATGAGCCTGATATCGGACGACTCGTGGCAGACGAACGAGCAAGTTTCTTCTCAGCGAATGGTAAGCGTCCAGTGTCAAGCACAGCACGTGGCTACCGACGTTGTCGACGTTTCGAACACTTACCGCTTTCGACAAAAGTGCTGGCACCTGGGCTAACTTTGTGGAAAGAGTCGAAGGCTTCCTCGAGTCCAGCGCCATCATGAACTGTAACTGAAAACGATCCACTATTCAGTCTGGGTGGCGAAACGTATCCGCATCTGCGGAGTCATGGCCGATGCGTACTCTCAGTGGTTGGAAGTTACACGATGCCTGCCACGATCCGTACAAACGCGTCATTGACGTTCTACGCTCTCCTTTCCCTACTTCTGCCCTACCGAAAATACTTTTCTCTGATAACGCGCCAAATCTTGCTTCAAATAAAATAAACAAATCCCCCCCCCCAAAAAAAAAAAAAACGGCATTAGGTATCACCCTAGGCATCACATTAGTGCACCATACCATCCTGCAACTAACGGGCAAGCAGAACAGATGGTGTGCGAAACGAAGAAAGCCCTCTTGAAGCTTACGGAAGAAGCAGTTCAGTGAAGAATCGCCAGGTTCTTGTTCCAGCAGCACGCGACGGTCTCATCTTACACGGTAAAAACACCCGCCGAAGCAATGTTCGGCGGACGAAGAGCCACATCCCTCGATCTCATGATACTATGGCCATGAATGAAGATCGAGAGATTCCCAGATCGGGAGTAATGGCAGATTATTCGGTCGGACAACTCGTCTACGTGAGGAATTTGAGCGGAAGTCGGGCCTTCCATGTAAAACTTGAGTAGAAAGGCTCTATGGTTGACAAGAAGGTGTCATCCCTCTGAATACGTTGGATATCAATGCCCTTGAGTGTAAATATAACGAAATCACAAAACTCTCTTTGTGTATTGTGTAACTGCCCTTGTATTTGGTAGTAGAGGCTGTGGTGGTGATTTGGACCTTTCACACCAGGCTCCTTTTTCTTATTTTTCGCCTCATACTCCTTTGCGGTTTCAGTAGGCTTCAAGAATATTTTGGAACGGGGACACTTTACGTCAACGAGGCCATTTGTTCCAAGTAGTCAATCAGGGAATGCTGCTAGAAATCCGTCCTTCATATTAACGAATAAGCCGCACTTCTGCACATTGCAGTTTTCCTGTTCCACGTACAGTTGTAAAGCAGCATCCTCATTGATTCTACCATATTCTGTTGCGGGTGAAGAAAGGTCTTTGGGTACACGATACTTGAAACAAGTCTGGCACTGTACGTTGTGGTTCGACACCCACTAATATCGTCGTCCTTATAGAGCCTCATCATTTAATCATTACCTCGTCACCTCAAATTGCTCTTCATCAACAGTAAGTACAATAGGCTACCGCCATATTACAATCCAAGAATTGAAAAATTGAGTCGTTCAATCCTTCAATATGTTTATTATTTATATAATGTTATTACGTTACATTACCTCGAGACGATCGACGTCCATCGTCGATCTTCAAATACTTATATAAGGGGGTGGGGGGCGATCGGTGGCCGAGTGCATGTCTAGCGCACACCAGCTCGGAGCACGTGGAGCGAAAGCTCGCGCTGCAGAACCCACCCTGCCCCTGCCCGTTTCGATCTGGAAGAGCATCATACCGGCGTGCGGTCGTGTATCACTACTGCGTGGTGCACGTTAAAGACCCCAGGTTTGCGGTTGTACCGCACTGGCTAAATTGCTCATCTACACCTGAGACACCAGACGCCCACTAAGGCAGACTAACTTCCGGCTGTATAAACATACACACAACAATTTGCAATTAGACGCACAATCACAAAGAACACAGCGTGCCGCCTCTTTTCTTTGGACCGTCTTTTTTAACCAGCGCAAGCTCGCGCGTTCTCTCTTTTGAGACGGTTAGAACTAACGTTGATTAGAACAGTCGCACATAAAACCCGCGTTTCTCCTACCCGGCCGCTTCCTCCTCTCATTATGTGTAGGTGGTTAAAACTAAATAAGCTATAATAATGGTGTAATTATTCATATTTAGTTTCAGTTTCAGTCAGGGGAAAGGAGGTTCGCGGGAAGTAGGGCTAATAAATGAGCTGCGCTTAGAGTATCGGCACTCTCTTCCCCGACAGTGTTGTGGGCGCCGCCATTTTGGTGCTTGTGCAGAGCAGGCGCAACTGCCGATCGTCATGATTCAAAATTGCGACTTCCTCAGCATTAGATTCGGTGTTAGGAAGCTCATGTAATATTGCTTTGCTTTGTCGCAAACTGTTTAAAGTGGAGGACGGAAAAGCGTTTCTTGTGATTTCAGATACAGCTTCAAATAACTGGCAACCATGATTTTAAGCCACAATATGGCCAAGTGTCGCTACTCTGAAGCGTAGCTTATTTAATGACACTATTCATGCCCTTGTTCAAGAAGCTTGTAATACCTGGAGGGGCCATGACGTGAGCCCCGTGGATTCCACAAGCCACTACCTTTTGACACCTGCCTCTTCCTCATTGTTCCCGCTAGTGCCAGTAAATTAGCTACGCTTCAGAGTAACGACACTTGGCCATATTGTGGCTTAAAATCATGGTTGCCAGTTATCTGAAGCTTTATCTAAAATCACAGGAAACGCTTTTCCGTCCTCCACGAATGTTTAAACAACCCGCGACAGAGCATAGCAATATTGCATCAGCTTCCTAGCACCGCATCTAATGCAGAGGAAGTCGCACTTTTGGATCATGACGATCGGCAGTTGCGTTTGCTCTGCACAAGACCCAAAATGGCGGCGCCCAAAACAATTTTGGGGAACGGAGTGCCGATACTTTAAGCGCAGCTCATTTAGTGACTCTAGGCATGAAGTGAACTCGGGTGTATTCTTTCCTCTTCGTCTTTATCGTTTATTGATTTCAATTATATCGAATAATGAACACTTTATATCACGCTACGCTTGTGTAATTATTTGTCTTAGATTTATTAACCTGACCCAGTACTTAAACCGTTCATTTATCGATAGTAAATCTTCAAATATATTTTCTAAATGTGAAGGTAAAACGACACGGAGATTGATGATGATACAGACGCCAACGCCGCCCTCGAAAATTTTTTGAACTTAGAAATCAGCAGTTTTGTCTGCCATCCGCCAGGTAGCGCAACAAAACACCCAAACAGTTTTTAATTGTTTTTAAAATTAGCTAAGCTCTACAACTATCAAGAAACCAAAGCAAGATCATTGGGAAAATCTAATACATCGCAATGTATATCTATTCCATACAATAAATGTTATTAGATGCCAATAAATCTGTTTGATGTCCAAAAAAGATGTGCGTCAAAAACAGGTAAGTTTGAAGGGCTCCCGGAGCGTTATGACTTTGAAAATAAAAAAAGCCACCGTCCACCTCTTGGGCAACTATTGTAGTTCTAAATGTTATAAAAGATTTTACCATAGTTTAATTATTTACTCAGCGGCATTTGAATTACCATGACTCGAAGCACAAAAAAGTGCTACGTTTGATATAGAATATCTAAACAAAAAAATTTTACACAACATTAAATTTTTTTCTGCATATTACCAATTATAAGCACTACATCTGTAGCTAATTTCATTGCCTTAGCGTTTGTCATTAAAAACATATTGGTGCTGAAAAATGTCAATTTTAGGGCAATATTTGGAGAGCTGAAAAAAACAAAGTAGTGCAAATACCAAAAAAGTATATCGTTACATTCTGCTCCGACATCATCTTAACAAAACTGCTCTATTGGAACCGTGTTATCTTTAATGAATCGTTCATAAAACATGAACCAGCGGAGCAAGTGAGGGTCCGCGCCATCATATTCGCAACGCTACAAATGCGCATGAACAGTATAAACCAATACATACATAATATCAAATGAAAGAGGATTGCATTGCCTTTCGAATGACATCAATCCCACAAAACAGTATTTAAAAGGAGATGAGTAATGACCTGCTAAAAAGTACCTAAACTGCCACATTCAGTGGGACCGTGGCCTTAATCAAAAAAAATGCCTGCAGGTTTCTTGTATTCGAAGGACCGAGATTGGCGGCTCCCGTGCCTCTGCAAAAACTAGAACACCGGATGTTGCGCGAGGCACACCCAGGCAAACTCTTAGACTACGAGCCAACAAGTAATGTAGACGAGTCTCGGAAGTGCGCGAGAGGCCATGGAGCACTGGTATAGAATATGCTAGCGTTTGACGTACTAGCGCTACGTGCAGGTGGAGGAGGGATGATGTTGAGCCTCCCCACTTGGTTCCCGCAATGCAGCGTAAGGCATTAATTATCCTATTAACTTTTTGTCCCATCTCAGTCACGTGCGTGTTCCACGTAAGGGTTCGGTCTATAATTATACCCAAAAATCGGTGGGTCTTGACAATTTCTAGTTGTTCTCCGTTTACAGAGAGTCTGAAGTCTTTCAGTCGTTTTAAGGTGAACGGGAGAACTGCCGATTTGGTCGCAGAAAGGTCCATTCCATGCTCTTTTAAGAATGACACAATAATGTCCAGACCATTCTGCAATGATGTTTTGACAGTATCAATAGAGAGTGCTGACGCCCAGATGCATATGTCGTCTGCGTAGATGGAATACTCTAGCTCTGATGGAAGGAGACGTGACAGCTGATTCATAACCGCGTTGAAGAGAGTGGGGCTCAATACGCTGCCCTGAGGAACCCCACTGCTAAGAGTATGTTCCTGGCTTTTGCCTCTGTTTGTGTCTACAAAAATCTTGCGTTCATTGAGAAAGTCTGCTATCCAACGCAGGGTGCGACCGCGAACACCGAGTTCAAGAAGTCCATGTAAAACGTGACTATGATTAACGGTGTCAAAAGCCCGTTTGATGTCGAGAAATACGGCTACGGTAACGTTACCCCGGCTTCTTTCGTGTTCTACATGAGTTACTAGGTTCAGTATACAATCCATTGTGCATCTTCGTCTTCTAAAGCCAGCTAGGTGCGGTGAAAGTACGTTGTTTTCTTCCACCCACCATTGCAATCGCTCGTTAATTAATTTCTCCATAACTTTACCAATACAGCTTGTTAGACTCACGGGGCGGAATGACTCCAGTGACATGGGCGATTTTCCTGGTTTCAGAAGAGGGACAACTTTCGCTAGTTTCCAGTCCTCTGGTAGACGTTCTTGTTGCCATATGTTGTTAAATAGTTGAAGAAGAAGTGTGGTTGCTTTAGGTCCCAAGTTCGAAAGGGCTCCATATGTTATGCCATCTGGTCCTGGGGCTGTTTTTTTACCGGAAATTGTTTGTAAGGCAGTCTCCAGTTCGGGCATTGTGAATGGGAGATCCAACTCTGAATGAGTTGACCAAAATTGTGCATCTATTTTTTGTTTTACTGCGTTGCATGATGTTGTGAATTCTATAGTACCTGTCGCAGCACCCGGCCGCGTGAGCAGTTGGCAAAACTCATCCGCAACGAGGACAACCGAAATACCCCGATGTAATGCCAAAGCCCGGAATGGGTGAATCTGAGTGACAGGAGTTCTAAGTGCTCGGAGTATGTTCCAGACTTTGGGTATTGACGTAAAAGGCGAAAGAGAATCGCAGTTACTGCGCCAACGTTTTTTGGCAAGCTTTTTTAGTTGTCGACGCATGAGGGCATGCGTTCGTTGAGCCTCTAAGTAGTGCTCAACTTGCCCTGTTCGATTGTATTTCCGTTCAGCCCTTCGTCGTATAGCCCGTAGCCTCTCATATTCGGCATCCACTCCAATACATCCCTGAGGAACTGATATTACCCGCGTGGAGCGTTCCATATTTGTGCGAATGCTTGTAACAAAATTTTCAAGTGTGCAGTCAATCGTATTTATGGTTTTAGTATTTAAGTGTCGATAAACTTTCCAATTTGTTAGTTGAGTTTTACGTTTCTGAGGAGACTGCGAAAGTTTAGGTTGACACACGAGGATAGGAAAATGATCACTTCCCCTTGTCTCGACATCTGTGCGCCAATCCATTCCAGAAGATAAGTTGTGGGAGCAGAGTGTTAGGTCTAAACAACTAGAATATGTAGGACCGCGCAAGAATGTTGCGGATCCATCATTCAATACCGTTAGGTCAAGATTTTCAGCTGCGTTGGAGATCATATCCCCACGAATATCGCATCGGTCACTTCCCCAGAGGGGATTGTGGGC
This sequence comes from Ixodes ricinus, assembly GCA_037355805.1. Classification (NCBI taxonomy): domain Eukaryota; kingdom Metazoa; phylum Arthropoda; class Arachnida; order Ixodida; family Ixodidae; genus Ixodes; species Ixodes ricinus. Next base: position 44,147 of record JAZHYW010005197.1, on the reverse strand, counting down.
GTTAAAGTCACCAGCAACTACGAATGTTTCCCAAGCTTCCGGATCATACGGGAAAACTGTGTAAGAGTGATGGGTGTAAGGGGTTCAAAGTACACACTTGCAATGACTAAGCATATCTTACCGATGTTCACCTTGCACGCCACATATTCGGGTGCATCCTCTTTCGATGTAGATACGAGAGTTGATGTTAGGTCCTTTCGCACACACAACATTGCCCGACTGGGGCCGGAAGGTCGTGTCGTTTGATAGGTCACATAGTTGGGCAGTCGGAATTGGGCTGTGACTCGTGCTTCAGAGATGGCGAGAATTGGGAACTGATGGAGGGCAACAAACTGCCGAAAGTCGCCGCTCTTTGATCGCAATCCATTGGCGTTCCATTGGAACAAAAAGGCCTGTCGGTACCGATCATTCATTTGTAGAATTTGAGTTAATCGGAGCACTCGAACGTGCAAGGATATGCTCCATTGAAAGTAGCATTTGCACTTCAGGAAGGTCTCTAGCCTCCGGTAGTGTTGTAACAATTGCCTTCAATGCAGCAAACAGAATCGGGAGCAGCAGCTTTTCCAGCTTTTCGGATCGGGCAGTTGTGTTTTGTCGGAGAGACATTGAATATGGATTGGTGTCGGCTGTCTGTGCCTCAGCTGTTCTTGCTGTCAGAGGTGTTGGCGTCTGCGTCGAGTCACGTATTGCTGGCTTGCGTGGAGGAAGCCGTGGAGGAAGTCGAGGTGGTATCGGCGGTGGAGGCGGTGCCGGTGGTGCCTCTGGTGGTGGTGCCCCAGGTCCGGCAGCTCCGATGGCTTCAGCGTAGGTATATCTTGATCTTTTCTGTATTGGGTTTGGAGGCGCAGGAGACACAGGTCTCACTGCCTCTGGATTTGGTGGTGGCGAATGACGCTTAGTCGTCTTGCCATGAATCAGTTCGTGTTTACGTAATGCTCCTATTTCTTTGTTTCGCACACAACCTGCGAATGACGCAGCATGTGGTCCACCACAGTTTGCGCACTTGGGGTGGTTTCTGGAGCTGCATTCTTTATAGTTATGTGGACCTGCGCACACCTTACATCGCTGTGGTCCGCGACACGCATTAGCCACGTGTCCATGCCTTTGGCAGCGGAAACAGCGTACCGCCTGTCCAAAGTATTCTTCCACCGGATGACTGGTGAATCCCAGGAAAACGCGTGTGGGCATTGGGCAGTCTTCTCTAAATTGTAAGATGACGCTGTCCCGTGGGTGCTTGACGACACTTCCGTCGCCTTGAGGTACGTAGGCAATTTGCCGTTTGACAGACGTAACCCCTTTGTCAGTGAGATATTCCAGGAGTTGTTCCTCTGTGTACTCGTTTGGGACATTTTTTATCTTGCCCAGATTCTTTGAGTAAGACTGCGGCACATTGGCCGCGACATCAATTCCAGCAACAGTTTTCAAGGCTAGAAGCTTATTTGCTGACGACAATGAGGCAACACTTACCACAAGGCTTCCATCTTTGGTGATTTTATGTGAGCTCACTTTCTCTTGTGCTGTGGTGACAATTTCAGTTGCGATTCGGTTAGGGTTCACTTTCCAGAAGGACTGTGCCTTCGTAGACTTGAAGACGATGGGGATGCCTTTCGAGCGCTTTTTGCGGTATGTCACTGTTGTGAAAGGTGTCTCGTCAAGATCAACGTCAATTTGGTCTCCTATTGAGTAGTCGGAAGTGCTTGCTCCGTCCGACGTAAGGCATAGTTTCTTCTCTGGTGTTTCTCCGGAGTCCTCCATTGCTTGGCGTGTAGGGGCTGAACAACCAGCCGGAAGAATCAATTGAGGTGATCGTAGTAAATGTGGTTGGCAAACGCCATGGAGGGGAAGACGAGCCTCCACCGCCTTGTTTTGCCCGTTGACGTTGGTACACGATTGTATCTGCGGAGCAGATCTCTTGCTCGCGGTCGCGGATTGGTGAGACAGTTCTCAAATTACCTTTCAAGGCGAGGTTTTTCCTGTGGCGTTGTTTAAACAGCAAATAGAAGAGAGCGGAGGAAAAATGGACGTTTCTCGTCCAGACATCCTTCTTCTCCCTAAGCAAACTCAGTATTGATTCCGGTACATTAAATTTGGATTCACGCCTTCCTAACTAACCGGTCTCGGTTTGGGGGGATCGGTGGCCGAGTCATTCCATTTTCGAACGCACGAGCGCGAGGACGTGGAATCATGAGCTCCGAAGGAGCGGCGATAACGGCCCTCGCCGGCCGCGGTGATTCTGTTTTTCCCGGCTCAAGTGAGTACAGGTTTTTGTTGCCCCAGCTTCCATCAGGTGATTCAATGAAGAAAGCGGTCGTCCTTCACTGCGACATGGCCGGAAGGCCATACAGGATTGAGGATTTTCGGCAACCACTCGACGAACTGGGGGTCCTCAGGGAGGTAGCCGGAATCGGGGCGTATCAGATGTCCCATGTCTGGCTGCTTGACCTGAGGACCGACGCGGCCAAGCTCAAGCTGGTGAACGCAGGGCGGCTCGCTGTCAAAGGACGCACCTGCATCGTCGTGGACCCGTCCAGGCAAGAGGTGCGCATCAAGTTGCACTGGGTGGCGTTCGACGTATCGAACGACACCATTCGCAAGGCTTTCTCGGAGTACGGCGAGGTGAAGGATGTTGCGTCCGACCGCTGGAAGGTGCCGGGCTTCGAGGGAGCCGAGTCTACCACCCGGATAGTGCGGCTGGTACTCCGGGAGGGTGTCAACCTCGAACGCCTACCCCATCAGCTGCGCTTCGGAGGCGGCTTGGTATTGGTCGTCGTGCCTGGGAGGGCCCCAGTATGCCTCCGGTGCCGTAGGACGGGGCATATCCGTCGAGACTGCCGGGCTCCCAGGTGCTCCGAGTGCCGCGCCTATGGCCACGAGCGTGACGACTGTGTCCGCTCCTACGCCCGAGCCGTGGGACGAGGAGTCAACGAAGACCACGTCGACGACATGATGGACGAGGAAGAGGCGGAGAGAGCGGCTGCGCCAGTGAAAACCCAGGCCGAGCAAGCCAAGAGCGACGACGCTTCCGGCACCTCCCCGAAGGGAGCAGCCCCGTGCTGCCGGACAAGCCGTCGACTGCGGCTCCTGCAGATCCACCTGCAGTCGAGCGCTCGACGGTACCTCCAACGGGGAGCGCCGGCGGCGCAGCTGGTGCGTCGCCATTGTCAGACGAGGTCTCCATCACCCCAGAGATGGACGTCGAGCTGGGCTCTGCGAAGCGTAGGTTCGAAGACGTCACGGACACGACTGGTCAAGAACTTCGGCTGCGCCAGCTCGAGCGCAGGTGGAGGATGGTGTCGGGCGGGAGAGGAGAGGATGGCCACCAGCGGTCCGGCGCAGACCGCGGAGGATCACGCGACAAACTGTCGCAGTGAACGGCGGTGCAGGCGGGTTGGTCCTCACTAACCCATGGTCTCCTTACAAAGTCCTGTCCGAATAGCGACCCTTAATGTCCGAGGCCTCTCAGATCGCAGGAGGCAAAGGCAACTCTGCCGTCTAGCAGTCGAACAGGACCTCGACATCATCGCTGTGCAGGAGACCAAGGTCGAGAGTGAGGACCAGACCAATTTCATGGTTAGACCTTTTACGGCGCGTTACGAAGTGTGTGTTAGTCACGCGGTTGGGTCGTCGGCGGGCTGTTTGTTGTTAGTGCGCCAGAGTTTGGGTGCAACAGTCGAGGCGGTGACGACGTGTGCGTCAGGGCGCTTTGTTGTATGTGATTTTTCTTTTTCATCGTATGATTGGAGGGTCATTTGTGTGTACCCCTCCAACAGGGTTGATGAGCGGCGGGTGTTTTTTGATTTCATGCATCAGTACTGCAAAAGTGATCGCCTTATTATTTTTCTTGGCGATTTTAATTGCGTCTGCTCTGCTGGGGACAAGTCCAGTTCAACACCCTATCGCGATCTAAGCACCGAGAGCCTTCTGAGTTTAATCAACGAGTCGGGATTAGATGACGTTGGGGAATGTTTGAGGAATGGCAGCGAAATCCAGTACACCCATTTCCAAGGGTCGAGTCACGCCCGTCTAGATCGAGCGTACGTTTCTTTAGATTTGATACCATTATGTTTTGAATATCGCGTGCACCCTGTTTCCTTTCAGTGATCACTGTCTAGTTTCCTTTTGTATGCGTAGTAAATCCCAAGCCAGGAAAGTCTTCAGCTGGGAATTATGGAAATTGAACGCGAAACTTTTGGAGGATGACGTTTTCACTGCCCAAGTGCAGACCGCGGTTGAAACACTGGAGAGCCAGAAAAAATTAGGGTATGGTGTGAGGTGGGAGCTTTTTAAGCAGGAAATAAAAATGAAAGCGTTAGAGCGGGCAGGCGTACTTAAAAGCACTGAAAGAAGCAACGAAATGTTATTACGTAATAATTTGCGGATACTGCTAAAAGAAGAGACTAAAATGCCTGGGGCATTCAAAGACGATATTTCTATTGTGAAAGATAAACTCGAGATTCTAGATCGGGAACGATATTGTGGGGCGATTGTTAGAGCCAGAGCCGAAAGATGGTCAACAGGCGAAGCGCCAACTAAGCGTGCGCTGAGCCTTGAGAAAAGATATGCTCGGCGTAACGAGATAACGGGGGTAGAGAGGAACGGAACAGTTACGAGCGATAAGGAAGAAATCGAACTCGCATTTTTTGAATATTATAGTAGATTATTTGCGTCCTGTCCAGTAGATATCCAGCTTTTTAAAGATGAATTTTTGGGTTTCATGCCGCGCATAGATGACGAAACGAAAGAATTACTAGAATCGACCATCAGCGTAGAGGAAGTGGTCTTTGCAATAGAAGCCCTAAACCCGGGAAAGTCCCCTGGCCCAGACGGCCTAAGTGCAGCTTTTTATAAGACTCAGAAACAAGAGATTGCCGCAGTCCTAGCCAAAGTATTCAATGAAGCATATGATTTGAATATGTTGCCTCCATCCTTTATGTCGTCGCACACAGTGTTAATCCCCAAAACAGATGACGCGGTTAAGTTGCAGCAAGTCACAGCGTACCGGCCGATCAGTTTGACTAATGTCGACTACAAAATTTTAATGAAGATCTTAGCAAGGAGATTGCAAACTGTAATATCAGATATAGTGGGGCCCCATCAAACTTGCGGCATAAAAGGAAGGACTATTTTCACCAATATCCATAAAGCACGCAGTGTTCTGGAGTGTTGCGACGCAATGCGTACTTGCGTTGCAATGCTCCAGGTAGATTTGGAAAAGGCCTTTGACCGCGTGCCTCACGACCTGCTTTTAACCATTCTCGATCATGTAAACGTCGGCGCTGTTATCCGCGAAGGTGTCAGCATGGCGTACAACGGTTGCTCGACGAGACTTATGGTGAACAAGTCGGTTGGAAAACGCATAAAAGTGAATCGATCTGTCCGCCAAGGGTGTCCTTTGTCACCACTTCTTTTTTGCATTTACATAGAGTCCCTTTGCATTAGTATTTTTAAAAACAGTTCTATCAGTGGTTTTAAGCTTCATGCGACCGAAGTTAAAGTGTTAGCGTATGCTGATGATATTGCAGTGTTTTGTTCTAACCGCGAGAGTATTGTTCAAGTCGTTCACACGCTTAAACGTTTTTGCGAAGTCAGTGGCAGCTCTGTTAACTGGACCAAGTGCCTGGGATTTTGGCATGGAGAGTGGAGTTCTACTCCTTGTTCGTTTGTCAACATGCAGTGGGTGACCACCCCCGTAAAATATTTGGGAGTGCCTCTAGAAAATTATCGCGACAGCGAACCCTATTGGCGCCGGCAGGCGGTGGAACTTCGCGAAAGAGTAGAAAAAAGACGGAGGTATGATCTGTCTATTTTTGCACGGGCCACAGTTTGCAATTTGTTTTTTGTCAGCAAACTGTGGTACGTTCTACAAGTCTTGCATTGTTCGCGGGTAAATGTGCAGAAATTGCACCGGGTATTTGCAGTGTTTATCTGGGGGTCCACGTGGGAGCAGTCAAGTAGGACGAATCTTTTCCGGCGCGTACGCAGTGGGGGGCTTAGTTTGACGCATTTGTTTTTACGCCAGGTTGTTAATCGGTTCATGTATTTTCGGGACATAAGTGACCCCTTTTTGCGCACCGTTTGTCAAGTGAGAGTTGCAAGCAGGTTGCCTGAGTTGATTGTTTCCACGTCTTCGATGTCGGGTGGTATTCATGGATATTTAAAGGAAGTCGTTGCCTCATGTAAATTTCTGTTATCTCGTTTTTCAGTTGAGTATTTGAGTGAGGTTCCTCGGAAAAGATTGTATAAGGCTGTGTGCGATACTGTGTTCCCTGTACCTCTATACAGAACCTTATACTGTGCAGGCCCAGGGCAAGATGTCTTGAAGCGCGTTAAGAGTATGGTGGTCCCCGCAGGCACCAAGACTTTCTTCTTTAAATTACATTCAGGTACACTGCCGGTCAAGACGTGGCTAAACGAGAGGGGACTTTTTGTACCGTGGGGAGATCACTGTTTTTTATGCAAGAAGCCAGAGACGGTCGAGCACGTGTTTCTTGAGTGCTGGGATGGGGTCTTCTTCTGGGACGTCCTCCAACGTACCCTGAAAAAGGACCTCCCCCTAGACGCGCATGGAATCCGTTATCTTTCGGTTAAAAACGAGGAAGGTTTTCCCTTTGACCTGGTTATGCTGTTGGGTCTGCACAGTATTTGGAAGTCCCGAATGGCTGTACACAACGCTGACAATAATGTACGGGAGGCGCGGGAATATTTTCGTGAAAGTGTATCTTTGTTAGTTGAAGTCAACAGAGCACAGAAGTGCGAGCCTGAGTGGCTTCCGCGCATTGAGGCACTTTTGTCCATGAAACAATTTTAGCCCCCAACGCCAGTCACTTCGGACTGGTTTAGTTTAGCCTTGTCCTGTTTCCTATGTTTTGAGCGATATGCCTGCCTATTTGACAATGTAAAAAAATCCGGCAATAAAGAAAAAAAAAAAAGGATCGGTGGCCGAGTGGGCTAAAGCGCACACCAGCTCGGACGCGCGTGGAGCGAAAGCTCGCGCTGCAGAACCCAGGGATCCTGGGTTCGAGCCCCACCCCTGCCCGTTTCGATCTGGATGAGCATCGTACCGGCGTGCGGTCGTGTATCACTACTGCGTGGTGCACGTTAAAGACCCCAGGCTAGCGGTTGTACTGCACTGGCTAAATTGCTCATCTACAGCGAGTGACTCGTCGCAACTTTAAAATGGCTGACCAACTACACGCTGTATAAACATACACACAACCCAATTTTTTTGGTCTCAGTTTGTGTTTGCGAATGACACATCTTCCTCTTCAGCTTCTGTGACGTCCGGGGTGCCGCAGGGTTCTGTACTGTGTCCTCTTCTTTTCCTTATCATGTCAATGCCTTACCTCCTGCATTTCATCTTCAATTAGCTTGGTTGCTGGCGACTGTGTTATATATCGTGAATTAATTAACAATCCGATGTTTCTGCTCTTCAGTGTGACCTTGACCGTGTATCCGAATGGTGTGACTTATGGCGTGCTGCAGCTTAACACTTAACAAATATAAGGTAATGAGGGTTTCTCGGCTTCACAGCGATGTATCTTGTTATTACCTGAACCATACTCCTTTACAACAAGTAACGACCCACATATATTTGGGAGTTCATATTTCGTCCAATTTGTCCCGGGAAACTGATATTCAATACGTAACAAGTAAAGCCAATCGTATGCTGGGTTTCTTAAAACAAAACGCTTTTTCGCACTAAACCAGAGTATGCCTTTTTAATTGGGGACCCCGGTAGTGACGTATTAACATCTGCAGTTGAAGCAATTCAAAATAGGTCCGTCCGATTCATACTTACTAATTATCACCGCGCTGCCAGCGTAACATCCATGAAATCAAGTTTGAACCCCTTAATCTTGCATAGCATAAAAAAGTTTTCCGTTTGTGCCTCTTCACAAATTCCTACTACCACAATCATACTTTGCGTGATAAGCATCTCCTTTTTACATATCACCAAGTCTCGATCACTGACACAAGGGTTGGCGTACCTTCATGTAACGCAACTACTTTTCACAATTCATTCATACCCGACCACAGTGTTGTGTGAACCACCTTTCAGCGCCTGTGGTATCAATATCTGACGGCGTCGCTTTCAAAAAATCGCCTGAACAATGTTCACATTTCAGCGTTTTACTAATATGTACATATTGTTTTGCTTTCATAGGTTGTTATTTACTGTATGTTGTTGAGTTCTAATGATGTAACCGTTCCCCTCTGTAATGCCTTTCGGCCCTGAGGAAACTTTTAAATAAATAAATAAATAAATATATAAATAAATACTTTTAATAGCAGTCTCTAAAAAATGCTGAACATATTAGTTCCGTGAAATTTAAAGCGGGTTAATGCGTGATATTATCTGAAGAGTGTGTTGGTAACATTGACTGCCATGAAAGAAATGTTCGTCATTTCTCGTCCCGAGTTTGTTTTATTATTTCTATTGCCAGTTAATATGTCACTTTTTCTGTTCCTCGTTATTGTTAAAATACTTCCCGCGAATTAAGCTGAGGTAAAAGAGACAGAGAGAGCGTTTATTAAATAAGATGGCCCGGGTGAGTTGTGGTACATTCAGCTACAAAAGTGCGACAGAGAAAAAGATTGCCCAAATAGAAAGAATAGTAGTTCCAAGAATTTGTGTTAAACGACAGTAGACGCTTATTTTTCATACTAAACGGTAAACGTAAACTTAGCAGACGATGTAGAAAACAAAATATTGATGCTTTTCTTTTTACTTTATGGTGCGTTCACCAGCAACTGCAATTTTAAATGCGCGTTTTTTTTACAAGGTTGAAGAATTTAATAAAAAAGTTTAATTTTTTAGATTTGTTCGATAAAAGGGATAAGGCTAAGCTTTCGTCAAATGTGGCATCTGACGTCTCTAGCAGACGCAGTTTACGGCATCGCAATTTGTTTTTGTGTGTGTGCTTTTGCGCAGCCATCAGAACCAACAAGCGGAACCCGAGGCTGAAGCCAGTTGCCGGCGTTTCCTGAGACGACGGTTTAGTTTGACGGGCGTTTCGGAAATTGCGCTGTCACGCAAAATTTGCCCTGCTTCCTGCATCTGGCGTCTGGATACGGCAGAATGACTTGGTCCCAAGAATTCGTTCTGCCTCTTTGAAACGTTATGAACGCGCGTTAAGCTAAAATGCATCGAGGAAACACGCCTGGCCGCAAACCGGTACAGAGAGTAGCTTAAGGTAACTTATCGCTGAGCAGTTGAGCTCAATTTTATTAGAAGGCAATATAATCTCTCTTTAAAAGCCCATCGAGTAAAGTTGGCGATCGCTAATTCTAGGGCCTCGTGGCGTGTTATTGGACACAAGTACTCGTCGAACGCTCACGCTAGCCTCATGTCCTCTGCATGATCAGAGTAACTTCATTGTTTGTTTATTTTGGAGTGAAAAACAACAAAACAAAAACAAAAAAACATGGGGAGAGCAAGTGATGGGCGATCAGAGTACGTACCCAAAATATGGTGGAATCGAATAATTGTCGCAGCAGCTACAACAAATTGCGCGCAGTATTCAAAAGGGCTTATTTAACTGCACTTAGCAGTAATATTAGACATATTGCTAAATCACCAAAGCATCAAGGAGAATGTTGGGATTGTGTTGCTCATCGCGCCACACGCGCAAGCCTTCGCCGTATAAAAAGATTGGAAGTAAATAACCAAAAAAATCAGCAGAACCCATCCTTTGGCGAATGATTATCTACGTTAATGCGAATAGCATCAAACGGTGCGGAGTGATGCGCGTTCGTCAGGTGGCCGGCACACTCTAGATACGCCAGCCCACTCTTGAGGCGATTCTAAATTTGTCGACACTTTCACAGCCCTGCGCACGATCTCCGCAGCCCAGCACGTGCGTTCGCGTCACTTAGGAAGGCGAGCAAAGCACGCGCCATACGCACAAACACTCAAAATGGTACCGACCAGACTTTCTGGCGTCTCATGCAGTCTCAACCAACGGTACTCTAAACGGTTGTTTATATCTTATACCATAGGACGCGCTTCAGCGCTGTCACAGCTACCGGTGCGCGCGTTCCATGCACGAGGGCCATCTGCCTGCTCTCGTGAGGCTGAGCTAGGGTCTCCCGAGCGCGGGAGAGGGTGAGCTAGAGGAGACGGTGAGCGCGGGAGAGGGCGAGCGGCTACCCTCGTGCATGGAACGCGCGCGCACTGGGGCTGTGACAGCGCTGTTAAGCGCGTCCTATGGTAAAGATATAAACAAATGTTTAGAGTGCGGTGAATGACTGCCTTCATAGCTCTGTGGTTAGCGCGTCTGCCTGCTGATCAAAGGGTCAACGGTTCGAATCCCAGCCGGCGCCGGTCTTTTTTATTTATTTATCGACCCGCGGCGTAAGAGGTTAGATAGCCAATAGATAGATGATGATAGATACATAGATACATAGACGAAAAGTGCGTGAAGTATCCAAAGAATGCTATTCGCATTAATAAAGCGTTGACGAACGCACGTGCAAGGTGCAATTTGTTTTGGGCATTTGCTTTAGAAAAGTTACTACTGCTGAGGCCAGCACGTGTTGCGCGTGGAACACCAATCCCTGCATTCTCCTTGATGTTTGGGTAATTGAGCAATAGGTCTATTAACATTGAGTAATTTTCTACAAGTCTAAACGGCGTCTCTGAAAGGCACGAAGCACTTTCAGAGACGCTGTGTCAGAAAATCTACGACAGGTGAACCCAAAAGTAAAAATTGGGTTGTGTGTATGTTTATACAGCCTAGGAAATTGGTCTGCCTCCAAGGGCGACGTGCCTTCCCAGCTGTAGATGAGCAATTTAGCCAGTGCAGTACAACCGCTAGACTGGCGGTCTTTAACGTGCACCACGCAGTAGTGATACGACGACCGCACGACGGTATACGATGCTCATCCAGATCGAAACGGGCAGGGGCGTGAAATTGAGCCCAGTATGCTGGGTTCTGCAGCGCGAGCTTTCGCTCCATGTGCTCCGAGCTGGTGTGCGCTAGAGTCACTAAATAAAGCTACGCTTTCAGAGTACCGCATTCCTTTTCTTTGCCATTTTGCCGACAATACAGTCTCTCTATTCAACTATATTCTGGTTCGCTACGGCATCATTGGACAGCGGCAGTCACGTGAGTCGCTATCATCATCATCGTGTTTTTTCAACGCCACCATCTTGGGTCCCGCGATCCTCTGCCTGCTGCTGTTTGGTGTTTACTGCCCGTGCACGCTGAAGTCCGTCGCTGAGCACGCGCGTTTTCCGTGTTACGTCGAGATACGAACAACACGACTTTGATTCGCTGCCACAGCTGCGGCCGCGGCAGCTGGCGCGGGCGACGGCTACAGCTCGGCTTGGCTCAGCTACAGTCACTCCTCCATCTGCGCGCGGACCCAAGATGGCGGCGCCTGACGCGCTTCAGACGCGAGGTTTGGGAGTTTCGGTACTCTGAAAGCGTAGCTTTATTTAGTGACTCTAGTGTGCGCTGGCCCACTCGGCTACCGATCCCCCCAACCCAGTAAGGTAGAGCCGGTTCAGACACTTGCGTTTAGTGCAGGTTTGACTGCGTTGCGGCGAAAGCAGAAAGCCAGTCACCAGCACATCTGTGCTTCGTATGAAGCGTGGAATCCAATTCAAGGGAATCATCTTAGCACGCGATATAAGCAGCAGGGATGTCCTGGTTTCTCGCTGCCGCAACGCAGTCAGTACGCAGTCAAACGCAACTGTTCTGAACCAGGCTTAAGTTTGAACGACATACGCTAGGTCAAACGTAGAGAAGGTTTTGTGTGAAAATGGCACCCACGAAGCAAAGGTTTTCGGACTCCCACTATTCTTGGGAGCGACACATAATATAGACGTTTAAGGGCAACTCCGCTTCATTTTCGATATTTAGAAAACTATGCAGCCCTCTTCAGTATCATATAGGAAGACCCCATGTCAAATATTACGATCTAATTCCATCTATATATTTAATAAACTGGCCAGCAAACTTTCAAACGAGCCAAGTCGCCGAAATCTGCCAACTCTAGCGTGCGACGTGAGGCGCAATCGTCAGCGCAGTCAATGCGACGGGGTTGGAGCGGCCAACGTTGAACCACTACGCCAAAGGCATGACTACGTCATTCTCACGTTTTGGTTGTTTTTACTTCTCGGAGCGAAATTGAACGATGACGTCATGAGTTTCTCCTCCCGGTGTTGGCTCTACGGCGTCCACGTGATCACCGTAACGCGGATGCGCTAGTTTGCGCTGCCCTGCGCGTTTATCGCATGTCCGGTTTCTCCGCTCCCCCTCTCCTCTTTCGTGTTCTCCCCTTCCCCCTCTCTCCCGGGCCATCACCATCCTCGCCATGCGAAGCGACCTACCCGCTTCGCGTGTCCTGTACCTCGCGCCTACGAACGTCACAAGACCACGTGGTTCGACGTGACGTGGCCATGACTCTGAGGACACGAGACCAATGTTGCCTGACGCAACCGAAGTTTCGGTTTCGGTATCGGCTGATGTTTAAATTAAGATTACACAAATAATATTCAACATTTCGCGAATCCGAAGACGTAGAGCTGTTGAGTAGTACTTTGTGAAATAGAATCACATGTAAGCCTAAATTTTTCGGAATTGAGCGGAGTTGCCCTTTGCAAACACGTGCTAGATTGAACCGCCTTTGCCGACCTTCTCCTATCTACTCGAGATGGCGAGCCACTGAAGCGGGCGTGGACGATATTCCGCAAAGGCGTATGCTGTGCGAGAAGGACACTGTAGCACTTGCAGTGGCAATGACCTATCCTGCTGTGGCAAATGATGGAGTGAGGCGACCGAATCAGGAGGACACAAAAAACTGGAGGTCGGTTATGGCGGCGCCTATACACAGCTGTCTGAAAGCGTCTACATACTGTTCTACTGTTGTTGCATTTGGCAGCAATAAATAAACTTTTTTTTAGACATTTCGGAAGAGAAAATTGTCCGTGCAGGGACCGCAAGCGCTCGCACTCCAGACCCGCTGGCTACAACAGCGTCTCAGCTGAGTCTGGGTCGAAAGAAAGCACTACCGAGGTTTGGGCGCGCGAGCGTCTTGAGACGCTGTTTGAGTCCCGCTCAGCTGGTGCGCTAACTCTGTAAGTGCTTTCTTCCCCCAGTCTCGGCTGAGACGCTATTTCTATCGAGCCGGCCCAGTACTTTTCACAGCATTACCACAGAAAGTTGTCACCGAGTACGAACATCATTTGTACTTTTTTTTTCTTTTTCAGGCATACCCGTGCCAGACTGCTAAGCGGGAGTACGACATCGGCGCTGTTTTTGCATTTTACTTTAAAATGAAATTGGTGCGCACCAAATGTGACCAATGCGGAGAGCTAGTCGTCTGCTTTGTGAAGTAGAGTTGCAGGACGTCAGAACGACGCCGGGCCCTGATTGGCTTTGATTGAAGGATACTGCGGACCTCAATGCTAGATACCTGAGGTCTACCCAATATAATATTTTTTTTTCAATCAGCCAATAAGAGCTCGGTGTTCTGACATTATCGCAACTCCTGTGCAAGGAGCAAACGAACTTGCGCTCTGATTAAGTCACTTCCAGAAACCTGCCCCTATGACGACATCTTTCGATATTAAACGAAAATACTAAAAAAACGGCGATCGTTTTTTCTGCGTTAAAGGTGACGCGCTGAGAACCATCTAAGAACCATCTACGTTTTAATTAAAAGCAAAGACGTTTAAAATTCTTGTAATGCCGAATTAGAGCGCAGCTCTTAAGAGGAGGAGGGAGTCAAGGAGGGGACGGTATGTACTCCACTCCCTCCTTCCTTCCCCTCCTCTCCTCTCCTGCTCCTCTCCCATTTAACCGAAAATTTTCGCTAAATTTCCCAAATTTAGCGAAAGTTTCCCAGCCAAATTTAGCGGGGAAATTGAATTGTTGTGGGGGACACGTGACGTCATTTTCACTGCTAAAACCAAGGGAAAATGTTTCCGCTACAATTTCAAGTGACGTCACATTCAAGCACGTGATGTCATTATGGGAAACGTTCCATAATGCAACGCGCGGTTACGCCGAGGGCGACAGCGACGGCAACGGCGACGGCGACGCCACTCAACCGGAAACGTGCGCCTAAGAGCTGTGCTCTAAAAGAGAAGCGTATATTCCATTATGGGAACTTTCGATAACGTCTTTTTGCTTTGGGCTTCCAACACTTTGTTTGACACTCAAGTACGATCGCAGCCAACGATATGATCAGATGGAGCAAACGCGTTAGATGGGGCCCATCGAACAGCGCCAAAAGTGCGTCGTCACGGTGCTCATAGTTTTTTGCGTCTACTATCGCCTATGGGCAGCTTCACTGTCCACTCCGGTTTAGTTGCAGATTTTCGTGTCACGTGGCTGTATACCAACGCTAAAGGGGCCGCGAAACGATTTTCCCTACTTCTTCCTCCTTAGCTTTAATCCTCAACTCAAACGCGAATTGTGAAATCACGTGGTCGTGACATTCCTTCGGCACCGGTGCAATGACAACTTAGCTTCCACCGTGCTTTTTATGCACACCATAGAACTTGTCATTCCCCAGTGACGATAAGTTCTGTCAGGGCACTCATTGGCCACGAACGCGAATCCAAATATTCGTCGACGGATTGATTGTTGACGAGCGCATACGTCCAAGTGACGCAGTTCTCGTGTCCAATGCGTGAGCTGGGCTCTGCTGACGTCAGTTTGGCGCCGGTGACGCGCCTTTGGAACCGCGGATGTATCATAGTGAAAAGGCGGAGAGCTTTCGAAGGCAAGAAGGTACAAAATAGTCCGCTATATTTTAAAATGTTCGTACCGAAAAGCTGGCTTTTTACTTTCTAGCCTCTTTCTTTTGGCCAACTAAACGCTATGCGATTAGTAAAGTCCCAATTTAAAATCATTCATCCCAACCCAAAATTCGTTTCATGCCCTTTAAAGAAAGCAGTGAAAGAAAGTTACGCGGAGCGCCACTTCGTCTGCTTCTTTTTGAAGGGATTGTGGTGACGTCAAGAACGCCGAGCTCTGATTGGCTCTGATTGAAGGATAGAGAGTTAAGGCAGCTTCGCTTTGGGTATATACCCGGTATCCTTCAAACAGAGCCAATCAGAGCTCGGCGTCCTTGACGTCACCACATTCTCTTCAAAAGAAGCAGACGAACTGGCGCTTCGCATAGGTGGTTAATGGGCTGTTTATACCCGACGTTGAGCGCAGTGAACGCAGCGTAGAGTAGAATGCGCGCCTTTCATTGGCCGGCGGCCAGGAACTCGATTTCTGCGACCGATCAGTATCTGCGTCGATGCTACGCCGCGCCCGTCGATGTTACGTTGGAGTATAAACGTGCCTTTAAAAGCGCGGGGTTTTCGCGTCAGCATAACTATCGCTTCCCAAACGAGAGCCAATGGTATACAGTGACGCCTGAACAGGGGGGGGGCAAGGGGCCAGATTCCCCCCCTTCCCCTATTCTTAGTGGGAGGGCTGCCAGCCCCTCTATAAGAACGATTGAAAAACAGACGCCAGGCGCCAAACGCTCGTCCCTCGATCGTAGAGAATGAAAAAAAAAAAGAATCAGTGAGGATAGTAGACAAAACTCATATTGTAATGTCTGATAACTTTTTTTTTTTTTTTGCATAAACAATATTTTGCGTTTTCACACCCTACCTTGCCAGACCGAGACTTGGGCGGCGGTTACGGTCGTTTCTGCGTCAGCGATCGACTCTATCTGCGTGTGTCCCTTCCTCGGCGCGTACTGACGGCGGTATCCAATCGTCGTATTGAGGCGACGGGCGGAATACGAAACACAACCCGCAACCAGCAATCCCCGAGGAGCCAATGCGCTCGCGATTCCAGCACTAAAAGATGTTCTCTCCTGTGGGAGAGCCGGGTAGGTTCGGGACAGGCGAGGACTTAAGGGCCAACTTACAAAACACGCATTAGATTGTTTTTTAAAGCTTGAAATGCTTTTTGACGCTAACCCGCAATACCAAAATTTTGCCCGTCCGTCCAACCGTCTGTGCATTTCCCGATAAATTTAGCGGGGAAATCGATTGCACGAGATGACCTCATGAATTCAGTTTCTGAGCTAAATTCAGCTGGAAAATTGATGTCACGTGATCTGACGTCACGGGACAAACCAATTCGATTTCTACGCTAAATTTAGAGAAAAAAATGGACGTCGCGTAACTATACACCAGTTGAGTTTTCCCGCTAATTTTAGCGCGAAAGAATCGTTACGTGACTTCACGTGACTTATACACCTTGGGAAAATTGGACGGCACGTGACCAATACGTCCTCTGTTTCCCGATAAATTTAGCGGGAAAAATTTACATCTTGTGACCTTGACACGAATTCAGTTTCCCGTCTAAATTTAGTGGGCAAAATAGACGTCACTTCACCTGTACAGCCATCCAGTTCCGCCGCTAAGTTTAGCGGGAAAATATAAGTCACGTGGTACATCGATTTCCTTACCATATCCCTATTATGCATTTCATGCATTGTAGGACTATAATGGTGAAGGAGCTGGGGTTGGAATATCACAGTGCACGTGCTGTGATCCACACTTTGTCAGGATTCGGCAATTTAAGTCATTGCAACGATTGAACACGAGCCTTTACCCGAATGTCCGCCGAGTCACTGATTGTCACAAGCCTAAATCGAGTGCTCACGCAGTGCTCGTGCTTAATATGTGGGCCGCATTTAAATATCGTCACGTTGTGAAAATTTCCACATGGCTATCAAAAATAGACCCTTTCCGAAATTCAGTCTGGCCACTTTGACCACTGTCATCATCTGAGGAATGGCATATATGTCGTACTAATGGCGTACTTCTTGTTACTGATGATGGAAGAAGTTGAAGATCTACGAAGCGGATGATGCGACGCCTGGATGTTCCTGACGTTAGTACGACGCGACACGAGGAATTAAATACAAGAGCTGCGCAAGCGTTCATTTCTAACTCGGGTTCAGTCAATCTTTTGGCGGCACATAATCGCCTCTAAAGCCGCTTGATGTAAAATAAAGTTTATCACGGCGTCAATGTGAGTCAGTGCTTCGTCCTTACTGGTTGTATATTTGTCATCATCGAAACTGAGGCACCCAGAAAGAACTGTAAGGTAAAAACACATATTTTCGACTGCTGTTGACTCGCGAAAGTAATGGTGCCAGGCAAAATACTTCAGATTTCAGGTAGCTTACCGCCATTAGTATGGTGAAAGGTAAACTGCTATTTGAGCCATAAGATGGCACTGAATTTCGAAGAGGGTCTCTCGCGACCGCCATGTATGCGCGGAAATGATAACCCTACAGGGGCTAATACAGAAAAGATCATGAGAACCATAAAGTATTCATGCAAATAGTAGAGTTTTAATTCAGATGCGTCATGTGAGTCACTACGCTTATTACAATCCCCGATAATATCACGTTTCTTCATTCTAGTAGGAAGATATTATATATTCTTCAAAATATATCCATAAAAGTCAATTTAAAAAAAGATTGTCTGGCGTAGGAACAAAAAGTACACGTCCTTATGGTTCGAATTTACTTAGAGTATTTTTATTATTATTATTGCTGTATATTGGTAATCCGGGAAATATTACGATATACACAGTTTTTGAACTGGAATCAATATTTTACGGCGTTTTAAGCAAAGCAGGCTAAAGGGGGCGAAACGTGCTCATGAACCAAGAGAGCTGGGGATGCAATCACGCCACAGGAAAAGAGCGGGAATATTTGGCTTTCACTGCTGGTTTAACAGCTAATAGTAAACGCACAAAGAACGCGAGTGTCGTGACGATGCAATTTTGGTGCTGATGATGGTAGCGTCGGCTGTTGTAGGACTGAAAACGAAGTATAATATCCCTGCCTTATTTCTTTCCTGGGCGTTTAAAGTTGCATGAGGTCATGCGGGTTTGGCTCCCCTTACTGCCGTTGAGCTGCCCAGTAATGGTTCAATGGTAGTGGACCCCTTGTCTCCCCCACGGGCATTCTGCCCGACCGAACTCCTCCGGCCAGCGGCAGTTTCGGCGGATGGACGATGCCATAGCGTCCTTATCGCGTCCGGGACGGCAGGTCCCGCGGACAGGTGATATCTCAGCGGGACAGGCGAGGACTTAAGTGCCAAGCCATGTCCCCGGGAGCCGTGCCGGACTGCACTACTGACATAATGGACAACCGAATTAGCCGCTCATTGTTGAGTCGTGGGAGCTTCGGGGGCGCCGCCATGCGCACCTCACGAACGGAATCAAAGTGCTTAACGACCGCTCTTTTTTTCTTTTTCGGAGCAGTCTGGAGGGGATGTTTTGCGCTGAAACCTGCTGTCATGGAAGAGAGATGACGACGAAGGGACAGTGCGTTCCGTAAAAACGGAAAAAGAAAAATGCCTACGAGTCAAACGTGGGGACGTACTAACCCAAGACTAAAACTTTCTAAAGTGAGACACAAAAAAGAATACAAGGAAAATTTTATGTGTTTGTGTCGTCTTTTCGAAAACCCCATATTCGGATAAAGTCACCATGTTTAATCTTCACCACATTGCTTGCACCCTGGTTGTTTATATCCATGAGTTCATTTCGCTGCAGTTTTATTCCCACTTTTGTTCATTTCTGTATATAGCCTTCACTGACGTCACATGAGCGGTCATTGTTATTGCCTTGTTGCTGAGCGCAAACCTTCTGCAGCCCACATTTCACACCAGCCAATAGACAATGTGCAAAACCGAGGCGCCCCTGGCCGCTCAGGTGCATTGTGGGAAACAATTGTCAACGAAGATTTTTGTTTCGGTTTTCTTCAATCGGACCGCGACCAGACTCAAGCGGACACAGCGGTCCTGCGCCTCGCCGAGTGTTCCTAGGTTGACCTACGTGTGCATGTGATGCAGTAAGTATACTTATCTTCTCGTGACTTTGTCAGACGGTAACTGATTCAAGGCGAAGGCAAGCCACGCAAAGTTCGAGAAAGAGGAAGACAAGGTGGAAGCTAGCGGCTAAATGAACGGGCGTAATGAAAGTGAAATAAGGAAATTGCTTAAGAACCATAGAGGAAACACGACATAAATACATTGTGTAAGCCCGATGCTAATCTCTGGTGCTGACCCTCCTCGAAATCTGACAAAGTCGAAAACAAACACCCACAAGGATTCAGTGTGGAGAGCAGTGTTCGTCAAAAGAGATTAGGCTTCATGCCGCTTAAGAGACGTGGCTCGCCTTCGTCTTGAATCAGTTACCGTCTAATAAAGTCACGAGAAGAGAAGTATACTTACTGCATCGCATGCCGACATTAGTCAATATTACGAGGGCGACGAAGTACGCTGTGTTGAGGGGCGTGGTGCAGGTTCGCGGTCCCATGGAAGAAACTGAAACTAAAACCCAAAAATGTTCGTTGACAAATGTTTCCCAGAGTGCACCTGAGCCGCTAGGGGCGCCACAGTTTTCAACATTTTACATTGGTATTTCTCAGCAAGAAGAAGTAGGAATGTCTCCCAGCATGTCTTGTTCACTGTAGCATGGTGCGAGCGATAAGGTCACGTGCAAGCCCTGGAGCCCTGCCAGCAATGTACGATGGGTTTTCAAAGAACCTAATCACGGCACCAAGGAAGTTGAAGAGAACCCATTTTGAAGCAGTTGCGGCATATTTTTGACGAAAAGAGGAAAGCGCGAGGAAGGTGGGCTGGCTCCCCAAAAGGATTGTGAACAGGCTGAGCAAGAGTTACCAAACTAAGCCAAATAGCTCTCAAGAACGCTCTTCCGTGTACGTTTGACTACACAACCACAGAAAGTTGTCCCCGATTGTTGTAATGACACCTCCAAAGGGCCGCAATGTGGTTCAGCTCTTGACCACCCAGTCGCGCTTCCAGCCAACTATGTGGCAGCGCAGCGTTGCAACCATAGGTGCTGTCGTGCCTCACTGGAGAGGCAGTAAAACAGCAAGCGAAAATCCAGTTCGGCCGTGGCCATGCATACGGAGCACTGGATCACCGGATTGCGTAAAAGCGGAGTATCAAACGATATTCTCTTATAATTGATTGTTTATGGCTGCCACGTGTGAGTTCTAGATTGATATATGTATGAAATGCACAAATGCTGGTGCATTTAGTGCTGCTTTGACTTATATTTTATTTCTGTTACAGCAACACACATGTGTAAGCAAGAGGTAAATCTAAGTTAAGAAGCTTAGATTGCTTCCAAATAGCTTTAAATCAACAGGCAGGTTTCGTCGTTGGAATAATCAATACGTTATTAGCGTTTGAAGCGTTTTTGCACTTATTGTTCAGGGCGCTTGGAATAAAACGCCATGTTTTGAAAAGAAATAGAGGTATAATTTTTAAATCTGCAAGAAATGTATTCTTTTCATTTCGTACTAATGCACAGAAAAGAACAAAGTATTTTGGTGTTCAGGACTGGCCAAATATTTGCAAGCGTTCTATTATACACTAGAAGTAGGCCGAAAGTTGAAGTAGCGGATTTTATTGCATTGAGAACTAAACATAGTTGAAATTCAAGAACTGTAAACGTGTGTTTCCGAGAAGTACCTTGTTTCGTTCTAAATCTCCACCCGGAAAAAAATAAAAATAAAAACAATATAATTTTGTTCCCGTCAGTTGGAATGTATTCATATCGGTGGTTATTAAAACGGAGTTAAGCATTTGAAAATACAATATCGGCATATTGACGGCTTCCTGAATTTTTCAATTTCCGAGAGTCCCATTCTACGATTTTATTAAAGAAATATAATCTGTATTCTGCAAACATTTGAGTTTTCCAATACATTGAAATAACGAAAGAACGATAGAAAACATATTTATTGGAAAGATGAAGACGTTATCCAGCGAGAATTTGCAGGATTGCCACTTCATACATGGGAAAGGGAGAAAGAGGCAAACAAGGACAAAGAAAGAAAGGAAGTGGGAACAAGTTATATATAGTATAAAATGAAACCACGGACAAAATATATGTTGAATAGCAAATCTTTAAGAGAAACCACCTCAACAGTTGTCAGCGGGAACATATTTTATTTCTTATTTTTCGTACCTTACAAGCGCAACAAAAGGCCTCCAGCGGCTTTTGCACGGACCGCTAGCAAGCTGAATAAAGGTATAAGATGGGAAAATATTGCCAAGAAAAGAAGTGAAAACAAAAACGGCAACAAAAGCAACAAAGAATGGGAGGTAGTGAAAGAGAGGAGACAGGAGAAGATTACAATCCGCAGCAGAAGAAGCAGCTCAAGCCTTTCAGGTCGCTTCTTTGTGGTAAACAATGTTCCAAATTTACTTCGTTTCTGCTTGTCCCATCCGACTGTTGCGAGGCTCTGAATAATGACTCTTGCGGGACGCCATCGTTTGTTTCCAACGATAGCGGAGGCAACGTTGGCTGGTCGGATTCCGGCCGTTCACCGCTGCTCTCTCATTAGGTCCTGTCTTTTTGGTGTCGGCGCCCGTGGTCGGAGCCACGCTGTAGAGAGCTCAGATCATAGAGATGAAGCAACTCAAACAATACTGTTCACAATTTAATGACGGACGCCTCCTTGACAGACTGATTGCAAGTGCGCATGCGTTGCGTCATCGCGCGGCGAGATGGCAAGCTGGCAAAGAAATGAAGACACTCGCAGACAATCAACAAGTTTCGCGGAGTACATCTCGCTCCGCTAAATCCCAATGACATTGGAGCCGACAGCTTTTGTGTAGTTAGAACAGCTGGACTCGCACAGATCCGGGGTTTTACCCTTTGAACTGAGAGGGGTGGCTGCCCCGCCATCTATCGTCGTGGACAGCCTTCGAGACAGTGGAGGCAGCCGTTTCTGCTCCTTGGCGAATCCGGTATATCGGTGCGTCGGTGGCAGTGCCCATCCCTTGACGCATCGCGGGGGTGCGACAGCGTGGACAGCGTGATGCCATGCGCTCTCTCGGGTGTGGTCTGTCCTCGCCGATAGGAAAAGATGTGGTGCTGGAGGTCCGCTGGCTAATGCAAATAAGCCGAGAGAATGTATTTTCAAAGTAAAGTATTTAGTCAGCACTTTTGTCACCTCCTCTCAGCTCATGTAGCAAAAGCGGCCCATATATCAGGTGGCCCTAATTGGGAAGTTGGAACCACTCTCCAATCTAGGCACACTATCACGCTCGGCTGAGCGTCGGTGCTGGGAGACTGGCGCTTGGTACCGGGCCCTCGATCAAAAAGGCTCCGCGGTGGGTGGGCTTGTCCACTCCGCTTACGTTCTCTTCGACTTCTCAGGAAACAGGGAAAGTGCTACGGGCGAAACAGTGCATATTTCACGACCTGTCTGGTTCTAGTAAACAAGAGAACCTCATCAGAGGAGCTGCCGTCAGCTTCCGAAGGTCGGAGCAAGCGAACAAAATGTTGTTGTTCTTCCTCTAATCCCAAGAAAAATATGAAGTGGTATTTCAAGTGGTATCATGTGGTTCCAAATG
The DNA here is from genome assembly GCA_037355805.1 of Ixodes ricinus. NCBI lineage: Eukaryota > Metazoa > Arthropoda > Arachnida > Ixodida > Ixodidae > Ixodes > Ixodes ricinus. The sequence goes on along the minus strand of JAZHYW010005197.1, from coordinate 21,766 downwards.
GTACCACTATGATGGCAAATTATTCCACTTGGACTGCAAGTGGTTTTAATTGGGCTACAAAAACTACCATTTCGGCTGCAAGTTCTGCTACTAGAGCTGCAAGTGGTACTACTTGAACTGCAAGTGGTACCATTCGGATTGTAAATGGTGCCATTTGGGCTGCAAGAGTTACAACTTAATCTGCAAGTTGTACTACTTGGGTTGCAAGTGGCACATTTGAGCTGCAAGTAGTACCGTCTGAACGGCAAGTGGTACCATTCGGGTTGCAAACGGTACCATTGGGATGCAAGTGGCACTACTTGAACTGCAAGTGATACCAGTTCGACTACGAGGGGTACTATGTGGGCTGCGAGTGGTATTACTTGAGCTGCAAATGCTATGGCTTGAACTGCAAGTTGTGCCATTTGGGCTGCAAGTGATACTACTTGCGATGGAAGTAGTTCTACTTGGGCGGCTCTGCCACTATACTCGGCGTCAACAATTTTGTTCCACGTTGTGAAGCTAGTGCATGATTGCAGTGCTCCAACGCTGATAAAGCTCTTGCGTGAGCGCCTGCGAATGACACGCAAGGAGATGTCAAGTGCTTTCGCAGTAGCGCGAAACTGCCGCATTGTGGAACGCTGGCCTTGAAAACGTAGCGCAAAATAGTTGACGCCGAGTATAGGTTACAAACCCCTTTTAAGTTTGAGGCCTCTAGATTGTAACTGGTACCATTCCAGTAACAAGTTTCCTCCAGGGCCACTCATGAGCAACAAACACTGAAAACAATTTCACACGACCAGATCTGCTTTGCTTTTATTATAATGGAATAGTTTAGGCCTAACATAAACTTTCAACATCTTGAAAACCCGAGACTCGATGTTCCGAAATGTTGGAAGTTATGAAAAAAAATAATTGAAAACAAGCGTGTTAGTGAATAGATCGATACGAATATACGAGAGAATAAAACATCGAGAACGGGAACGAAAACAGACCTTGTTTTATCTTCAAAGTAGTTCTGTTTCCATCCCCGTACTCGATGTTTTACTATTTTATGTATTCGCATAAACATTTTTTTTTTCAGTAATATACTGAGGCTTGAACCACTCAAGTGTCTGCTTCTGTTTTTGTAGCTTTTACGAACACAGTTTGCATTGCCAAGTTCTTCCAGTTGAATAGAGACGTTCTATTTACAGGAAGTCTCAAGTGTTTAAAAAGCGAGCTGTTTTACTGAGCCAAGCGACAAGACCCAAGAAAGTTTTTTGTGTGCGAAAAAGTGAGTACTGTACTTTAGTCTGAGTTTAGAAAGAAGAAGTGGGGACTGGAGGTGCTGACTGCTGAGGAAATAAGTATAGATTGAATAAATAGTTGCGTCACACACTCTGGCTAGGCTAATTTGCTCTCAGTCTGATTTTCAAGTATACAAGATACAGCATTATGGTCCAGTCGGCAATAAAGCTGGAGACCTCGCCTCTTTTACTACCGACGTTCGGCAGACTGTTGATTCCATGGGTGGAATGGTACCCACTTTTATTATGCTTGTTACAAACGGGGCTACTCCTTGCTTGGACGAACGAAAAAAATCATGCTACTTAATTGCCTCAAAGTATAGAAACAACGGGTGTCTTGGTTCATTCTCGCAACCCAAAAAGACGCCTAGCCACGTCAGTTGCTTCTTCGAGAAGCCGGTGCAAAACAGGGAATCTTTATGCTTGTGCCCCGAAGTGAAGTGGTGAAGTTCTAATAAATAAGACAAGACGTGAGAGTGCCGCCGCAAGGCAGGCTTGATGAGAGCGGCGCGGCTGCTTTAAAAATTGGTGGTTCCGCCAAACCCCTATGCTGCTCATATACTGTTCTATTGAATCAAGCATGCGATCCTGCCATAAATATCTTGATATTTTTATTTCCAACCATACAAGAGTTTGTGGACTAGGAGCAAAGCGATTTCTTCACTTTCATATAAAATAAAAAAAGGAAAGGTCACGCCCGACGTTCCATTTTGTGTATCTAGTTTAATGCTACCATTCTCAAGTGGCCGCTTTAGAAAGGTACCACTGGCAAGTGATACCACTTGCCAGTGGTTTATCGACCAAACACATTTTTGCAAGTGGTACCACTTGCAAACATTTTAGACAGGGAAGGGTCATTCACATGGGAGCGCTTACTCACGTTTCTTTACATGACGTTGTGTTACAACTGCAAATCACCGGCACTGGGACACCATCTACAAAAGAACGCGGGGATGTGCCACCTCAGACTGAAAAAAGCGTGAGCCCCCTCAATTCCCGCCCTCCCCACAGACTCACTCAGAAATTTATTTTGGGGATGAGAACAAGAAAAAAGGCACAAATGCCGTGCCTCCTTACGACTATACACACTTTTAATTCTTACAAATACACAACCTGGCGTTCAAGAAAGAAATAGATCTTTATTTACAGTCAAGAAAAGGACAACCTGCTTAAGAGGTAATTTGCTACTTCGCAAATAAAAAAGGAAAGAGGGGGCGGTGGATAAAAAAAAAGTGAACAAAAAATTCTGTAAAAGTTTCGCTGTCCACCGTGCCCGAAAATCACTTCGAAATGCGAGCAAAAATGTTAATCATGATGGCCACCATTTGGGATTCGGCGAGCAAGGGGCATGCTTTGCGCGATTTTCAGATCCACGAAATTAGACGGTCGTGGGTTGAAGAAGTACAAAGAGCTCGCGATGTAACATCTGCGGTTAGTTCAAGGTAATGAGAGAAGTACCGGTGATTATGGTATCATGGCATTGTTGTACTAGCCGCCATAGCTGTTCGCCTAGTTTGTGCTGGCAGCGAGCTTTCACATAGTTTGTTTCACACCACCGTACAAATGCATAGCCAAATTAAGTTATGTCAATTGGAAATGTATTTTACACGACTGGTGCCCAAGCAAGTTCTTGGATTGTAACTTTGAGAAATCGTGAAGTTTCTAAATATTTACGCACATTTTGAAACGTGATCTAAAAGGGCACAAAAACGGCAACCTTAGTTTCATTGCGTTTTCGTAAACATCGATCCCGTTTCAAAAAAGGACTACTGGCAGCGGCCATCTGTAGTTGGTCATAACATTCTGTGGCGTTGAAAACAAATGTTAGAATTCCCGTGCGCTCGTACAATTCGAGCGCCATAGCACCATTCGAAGCTGAGCGTACTCACTCACATTGTTCGACATTCAACAGTACATAGTTCTTCAAAAAGTACTTGCTTGGGTGCTGCTTCGATTTTAGAGCACGAGAGCATAGTATGTGTTCGCAACAACGCGGGTGGCCGTCTTGCTCATCATTGTGGGCAATGTGGGTGTAAACCTGACCTGATTTCCGCGAAGTTTTTAAGAAAGGCAAAAGGGGAAGAGAGATTATAGAGGCATTCTACATAAAAAAGAAAAAAAAAACAATTGCGTCAGCGCTCCGTCTGTGTATCCGCTTTGAGTGAAATGGTGTTTCTGTATGATTTTCTTTGATTGTGGCGATTGAGTGCAATGTGGTCTGGGGAAAAAAAATATATATATATATAGGTGCCAAGGGTGATAATAAAAACCAGTTGACAGTGAAGCGCCTGTGCTGTCGTCCATGTTTCATGATTGTCCCAGTTTGTTCACGCTTTTTAACCTTTTATTTAGGCTTGCCTCGCTTGTCGAAGTGGCTGGCATGCTCCACTGCACTGTTTATACCGAGGACTGGACTCTTGTTTTATGTAATATCTTTATTGTGCTACAGACCATTGCATCCAGTTCAGGTTGCCAGAATCACAACTCACTAAGCGCGAGATGCAGCTGCGACAGTCGAGCAAGACACGCGCCAAGTGTGCGAATACAAGAAATTGTAAAAGACGAAGTGGTCAGAAATATTTTATTTTAAACTCGAAAGACGAAAAAAAAAGAAAGAAGTCACCGGCAAGCGCTTCTGGATATTGAGTTGCATACCCTGTTCTCGAACGCACAGAGTTTATGGCTGTTCAAAACGCGGCAAGTGACCTCGCCATCAATGAGTACCAGGACCACTCTTTTGGCGGTGAATCCCTGTGCCAAGCGTGCGGAAGCCGCTGGACCAGCCTTAGTGAACCCAGGGTGCAAGAGCCAGTTGATTGGGAGCCTTCTCCGTTTCTGCCTGGACCGCTGCTGCCTCTCCTAGGACGCTACCCGGAGGCGCGCATCCTCCTGAATGCGTTGCCAATTTCTGTGTGTCATTGCACGACTGTCTTCTGCGTTGCAGTAGCCCTCGTAGTAATGTTCTCCCTCGCCCTAGCGCTCCAGGTGTACATAATGCGCGACACCACCTACCACGATAGCGTCTTGTTTAAGACTGATGGCGACGAGGATCCTCCAAGCGCACACCACGTATCACTGAGGCCCAGCTCACCGCCGAAGTTGGAGCCAACTCTGCCGTGGAAGATGAACCCGGGCAGTGTTTCGCGGCCTCTACCATCTTCCAAGCAGTTCCACATTTACTGGCAGTATCGAGAAATGCCCGACCGCTCGGACCCTGACTACGAATGGCAACCGATTGACACGACGACAACGAGGCCTCAATTCATCCGGGACTTCCCGCTCCTCCCCGCACGGGATTACATGGGTCGGCGCAAGAGCGTCTGCATGTTCCACGCGGCAGGCTCCGGGCGTATGCGCAACGGCATCCACTACAAAGCGTGGACGTTCCCATATCACCTGTGCACGCACCTGGTCTACTGCTGCGCAGGCATCTCGAAAGAGCTGAAAGTTACGTCCAAGTACTACGACGTGGACATAGGTGAGGGTTCTCTGGCCACGTTCGCCTCCATGAAGGAGAGAAATCCCCACTTGCGGATCTACATTGGGCTCGGTGGAGAGGACAGGGACCACGAGAGCTTTTCCCGCATCGCCGACAGCATGGGTGCAAGGCAGCAGTTCGCTCAGGCGGTCACAGACTGGATACGACTCTTCCGCTTCGACGGCATGGTGCTCTACTGGAGGTTTCCCTTCCTTGACGAGAAGGACAAGGTGGTGGATATGATGCGAAATTTACGGAGGATGCTTCTCCATGCCAACCTCACCACGGGACTCGTAGTGCCTCTCGATGCTCTCCTCCGAGAAAGGTTTAACATCTTGGAACTTGCTCGTATCCTGGACGATTATACCATCCTCGTCGATCCCACGGAGGTTCACGGTGTCGCGTACGATGCCACGTTCGTGCCCCTTCGAGACTCGACGCTCGGTACGTACGCTGGTCTTTTCATGCGAACCTTGGAGAACGTGCACGGACAAATGCGCGACGGCCGCTTCAAGCTGTGCTACCTGCTTCCCCTACACGCGCTGTCTTTCACACTCGAAGAGCCTGCACAGACAGAAATCGCCGCTCCAACCCGGGGTCCCGGAGAGCCCGGAGTCAGCACGGATCAGCCCGGGTTATTGTCTTACGACGAAGTGTGTGGCGAGCGCTGGGATCGGGCGCGGAGGGTCAACTACGGCGTCATCGGCACCAGGGTCGACCAGTGGGTCGTATTTCAGAACAGGTCCACTCTTCGGGAGCTCATCACTCAGCTGGGACTGGTTACGGGGTCGGCCAAGTGCATCGGTGTCTGGGATCCTTCGTGGGACGATTTTTCCGGCTTTTGCGGAGAAGGGCCTTACCCGCTCACCAGGGCCGTCTTCTCTAAGGTCATAGGACGCAGAATTCTGCCCTTTACGACCACAAAGTCCAGCTACATTCTCTGACTGCATTGATATGGCGTAGATTCTTAGCGTAGTTGCGGCATTTATCGCGATGTCATCGCCGATTATTCGATACGATGTATCAGTACTATGTTTATACCTTATTGAAGTGTCTGTTGTGTATAGTATGGAGCCGTAAATAACTGAGAGACACGAATGAGCGACTTCATTGTTCCATGAAACGCAGAACGCACATTTGTTGGCATTTATTTAAACCTTAATTTTCGTTCTTACGTTCAAATTTACACCGTTTGGTGCCACCAACGTGTGAACCGAAATCTGCTGGCGTGCACTTTATTTTCCTCTGTCAACGACTCCATTCAATAAAGTTTAACACTTTACTTATTTTCACTTATTGTAACATTTGGAGGTATCTTTTTTATATGTATGCATTTCTCCTGGGGGACATGCCGATTTGTTAAAATATCACGTGTTTTCTTTATATTTTTTTTATGCCAAGCAGGCATTATTTTACTGCGAGGAAGAAGCCGACCAAATTTAGCCCGGGAACTACCGACAGTCCTCTCGGCTTTCTCAGTCTTTCACTTTAATTTTCAGTTCTTTTATGTGTCACCGAATGTTTCATTCGCTATGACATATGCGAAACTTAACACGACGCTGAGCGGCGAAGAAACGTCGTTTCAGAGTCTCGGGTGTTTTCTTGGCGGTTGTAGTATTTCTCCCGAATTCTCAAAGTTAATCTTGCTTTACTTTTATATTTTCCTACACTGGAGAAGGAATATGATGCTTACGCTTTATGCTGGATTTATTCTAAAACATATAAATACATATATATTGTAATTTTTTTTACGAGTCAGTTATTATGTCTTGAGAAATCGACGTAGAATTCGTCCAAGCAAATAAACGTATTTTGAAAGGTAGTTTTCTTTTACTTTTTTTATTTATCATTCTACCGTCGGAAACAAATTGGCTGAATGCCAACTTGAATCTCTCCGCAAGAGGATTCTCAGGTTTCGGAGTTAGATGGTTGGGGGCGGACAATGATTATTCTTCTTCTCCAATTTCAATTCCCAAGTCCTTGGTGGTAGTGTAGGATTTTGTGGTGCGATCGTACTTTATTTATTTTATTCACATTGAAGCGATACTAGGTCGCACAACATTGAGCGATATAAGGTGTAGTTCAAGTAAAAGCGGGATGGCTGTGGACCTCATTGATTTAACCAATGAAAGTCCTTTAACCCCTTGCATTGCAATTGCCCAGCCCATCCGTACGATGCACAAGTTTACTTAAAAACTAAGGCATCTGCGCTTGCTCTTTTCGTGTTCATTCAATCATGTTTACAAAACCCCTGCGTTAAAAGCCTGTAGTGCATTATTATTGAACATATTGGAGAGGTTATTTATTCTTTGTCATACCTGCGACGCGTGAATTAAAAATGGCTCTCATAAGCCACAATCTATATATATACATATATATATATATATATATATATATATATATATATATATATATATATATATATATATATATATATATATATATATTTTTGTATCTTACAGTGTGGCCACACGCTTTTATTCTGTGTTATCTGCTCTTTTGTCCTTATGTTATAGTCATTCTATTTTTTGTGCGCTGGAGCTTCGTCACGAAGGTGTTGCTATCACCTCGTGCCCAACATATGCTAAACTAAGGCTTAGTTTTAATCTTAACAAATGCGCGCAAAACCCCAAAAATTAATTCCTACAAACTTAATCAACAAAATTATGTCCGCAATAATGATTGGTGCAGTCGGGGTCAATGCAAATATAATGACAATTGACCGGCATTGTCCCTAAAAGATTTATTTTATATTCGCGTTTTTTTTTGTTATTCCCAGTGTCATTATAATAATACAGCTCAAGTATTGCGCTGTATTCAAAATAATTTGGAGAAGGAAAGGACACTTTCGATATAAGCGTCGTAAGTAAGTGATTTTACTCGTAATAAATGGCCAATGAAATTGTGTAATTGCAAAGTATGTCGAAGCATTTAGAAAAACAAAATGTATTTGCGAAGATATCCGTGGAAGAAATGTGAAAGGTTACAACCAAAGATTGAAAGTTTGTTATATAGAGTCCCGCTCTTTAACATTTTACCAAATAAAAAAGAAAGTGGCGTAATGAAGTTATTTGCGGGGTCCAAATTTAAATAAACAAGTAATACAAGATAATCCGACAAAACTGAAGTGATTCCATTGCCTCTTCCCAATATCGACTACACTTCTACACCCCTCAGGCCAAACGTAGAGTTGTGATGAGCCCGTGAATTATGCAGACCCTAAATGTAGACAGGACATCGGAAATTCACACGCGGAGGGGAACACCGGCGTGCGTGCCGCACACTGTTCATCGTAAATGCCGTCCACGCGTTGTCCTCCATTCACGGCGGCACTTATCGACTTGTGCCATGCAAACTCGGAGACGACGCTTGCACGCGATTTAACCTTGGCCGCATATATCAGGTCCGCGTGGGCGTTGCTGTCGCGGCCTTTTTGGTTCGACGTGCTCTCTTGTCCAGCGATGGGGAAAGATTTGCGACCTTGCCGCACGCATGCGATGTGTGCCAACGCGTCGCCGCATGTTTTGCTTGGTCGATGGATGATATCTATCGTGGGCGTGGGTGTCCTCAAGCTTTTATTTGTTTTGCGCGTGTTGCTGGAGCTAGAATCGGTGTTCGACGCCATGCGTGCTTCGAGTCGAGGAAAGCGCAGATACCGAACAGCCGCGTCTTTTGAAATAAAACACTGAGATTTCCGGAGAGTGACGCAATTTTGAGTAAGACTGAAGAAAGCTTACGGTGCGACCTTCTCACTTCAGTTGGTTTTAGCGTAACTCTGGTGCTACTGTCAGATAAAGACACAATGTTCGCAGTGACTGGTGAACTTTCTGGCGGTACGAGTCATAATTTACGAGGTTTTGTAAACAAATTCGCTTCCACACACCGTCTTCGACCCCGCCCCCGCTTGTTTCGTACCTGGATGAGCATCGTACCGGCGAGCGGTCGCATATCACTATACTGGGTGATCCATGGTTGAAGATCCCGGGCTAGCAGTCACTGAAAATAGTCCTCATCTACAGCAAAGACACCAGACGCCCATTGGAGCTGACTAACGTTTTCGCTTTTGAGCAGACACCCCACACATTCTTTAGCGTCCTGTGACTCGGGAAGTGAGGAATCGTGAAGCTATTTTTAAAAGCAAAAATGCTATTATTATAAGCAGAAATATATCGAGGTGTAAAAAAACGAAAAACGAACGTATATAGAGCAACAAAACGTCGGACCAAAAATACACAATTTGCAGCGGAAACCTCTTGAGTGACTTCATCGCGCGCCGTATTTTTGGGCACAAATGCGGCATCGTACCCCACCCATGCATTGCTGGGTTCTTCCATGGACAACGATATCATTCACTCTTTGAGCACTAGGACGCCAAAGTCATTTCTCGCCAGAATTTACGACTTGGTGTCGTGAAAACAATAACACACCACGTGAGTGCGATAATCTACTAATTGTGCCTAGGGTTTCGTGTTTTCGGTAAATATCGATAAACACCAAAAGTTGTAACCTCATGAACGGTGTTTATCAAGATGAAAATATTGAGAGCCATTCCACTGTGCGAAGGTGGATGACCAGCGAAGCTGTTTAGCACACGACACAGACATGACAGAGAATTTTGAACAAAGCTACGAACACATTTATTTTCTTGACCAGTGGTCATCGTGATGAAAAGTGTGCGCACGTGACACGTTCCGCCCGCCACCGCCGCCGCTGACATTCTCGTTGCCGTTCCTGCCGTTGCTCTTCGCGTTGCTCTTCGGGAGTCCGGACTATACGACGGCCTCCCCATCAGGAGAGAGAGAGAACTACAATTAAAAATGAAGAACGGGAACCCCTGCTTCAAGGAGAACGCAGTCAATTGTGTTCCACGCACCGCACGCCCACGCCTGCCCTGTGGCATAAAAAATTCGAAGTAAATAACCAAAATAAAGCATTAACGAACACGAGTGTAAGATGTCACTTGTTTTAGGCTTTGCTTTAGAACAGTTACTGCGCCAGACGCCCGCACGTGCGGCGCGTCAGTGTGATGCGAGCGTAGAGGTTTTGGTTATGAACACGAAATATCCACGAAACTCATGACCATAAACAACTTCGCTGTAAAAAAAAGAAAAAAGAAACCCGAGAAATTTTGAATAGACCGATCTCATCGACCGTTCGGCGAATGCGCGAACCTGAGCAAGCCATCTCTGGTGCCGCCATAACTTCAGTCCACGGACTGGACGGAAGCGGTGGAAGCACGGAGGCTGTCCGTTCACGCAGGTACAAAGCATAGCTGCCTCTGTCGCCTTGTTCCCGAGTTGACGCATCACATCGCCAGAGCAATCAGAAGTTCTACCACTTGAAGGGGCACCGGCATGCCTCATGATTTTGCCGCAAAGTTCATTTGTAGTGTTTAGGAGCGAATATTGTAGAATATCATCACGGGTTCATTGAATATCCTTTGAGTAACAAATCACAGGTTACTTAAGCCCTTTTTGAGCCGTGGTGCTGTTCAGGGCACACACGTTAGTGGCGGGTATTATTCTGCAGCTGCGTGTGGTTTCGTTCATAAACACACCTCAGGAAAAAGCAGTCAATGTTGCGCTATCTTTTGCGCCCAACAATTTCCGATGTAGCTAGAAAGCACCACCAGACTGTTTGTTAAATATAAGGCTAGCGTTTAGTGTAAGTACTTGCAACATATACAGATGAATGTCTTGCGGACAAACACGCTGAGCAAATTTTCGCGCTTGTGGCCATTCAGATCAGGTTGTTCTTGTTTCGTTGTGCATGACGCGTTGCACAGTTCGTTTTCTTGAAATTTAAACTTTGACTTTTACTTTGGCAAAAGGTTCTGGGGCGTGTTTATAAGCTTGAGAAATTAGTTAACACTTTTTAAGTGTGCTTCACCAATGTTAGTTTATGTAATGTTTCTGTCCGTTGCTTCCACCTTCAACCCAGGTTTTAAAACATTTGGTGGTGTACCAGCTCGTCAACCTTGTCCGTAGGTTCCTACGTTTGAGGCGTTTATATCACTTACCCGCGTGCACTTGGCGAGGAGTAAAACCGATAAAAAAAGCTCGATAATTTCGCTTTATGTGGCCAGTCATGGGACCGAACTTGAAAAATCTGTAAGCGTAGAAAACAATCGTGTAGAAGGCTACCGATCAAGACAGGTCGCGTGTTTAACGAATGAGTGCCTAACCATAGCCTCCTCTATACTCACAAGCCTGGCAGTTCGCTGACGGAGCCATAGAGTGCCCGGTCGCAGATTTAGAGCGCGAGGATCTGATAGCACAGAGCATCAAAGAGTCGTTTCTCGGGGAACCTGGACGTCAGCGCACAGCTTTTGCAGCAGCGAGGACCCGAAACAAACTTGTTCGCTCGGGAGAAGTGTGTTTCGGCGTCTCGCCGCAGCGGGGCGCCAGTCACGTGGCTCTCCTTTGATCCGTTGTCTGCCGCACTGCCTTTTCCATTTTGGCAGCCGCTCTCGTGGCGATCTGTCCGGCTTTGTCAGTATAGGTAGTATTCACTGGCGGCCATAGCTGTGTGCGCGAATGCTGAGCGCGTGCTGATGGCGAGCTTCCACAGTTCTTTTGAAACATGCATTCCGCACCATCAAGAGTGCCGGTCTCAGCAGCCTATTGATGTGAGCTCGTTCTGAGCATGCGCTCTAAACAGTGACCTCAAATATGGTGTCCAGTAAATACTCCCTATATTGCAGGCTATGGCATAGCACAAGATTCTGCGCGTTATGTGGACGCAAACACGATTGGAGGCAAGCACGATGATACGGCTCCCTTCAATACATGGCTCACTCCGCCAGTTTTGGCAGTTCTGTCTTAATCCATTCTCAGCGACAGGGCAATCAGAATCCTCTTGAGTTTGTTTTCGCGAACGCAACGTTGATTACCTAGCTTTCTCGCACAAGCGAATGCTCGTTTACCGTCCCTTACTGCCTGCTCGGCGAACTTTGGCGATCCATTCCTCTCTCAGCTGCGGGTCCCTCGTAAGCTATGAAACCCGACACGCTTGTCTCTGGTGCTGTTGTTGCTGAAGCCAGGGACACAACACGTGAGACCCGCCAAAATGGCGGAGCAAAAGAAAATAATTCGATGGAACAACACTGCTAACGCCGTCCGTGCGAGGATGGCCGTCCGTCAAATTTTCACTGCATTTCCGCCCGCAACCGCACCAGCCTCGCTGCGCACAGACTAAATGTCTCACAATGTATCGCGCCAGCGGCGGAGTAGTGAAACTTGCTGCGTGGAGATCGGTCTATTAGAGGCAGCTATCCGTCAACAAAAAAAGTGAAAGCCGTTTACAACTCCCTGTAATGCCGAATTAGAGCGCAGCTCTTGAGGGAGGAGAGAAGGGTATTGGGGGTGTGGGTCAAGTGACCTTGGGGGCGGTCATATGACCTGGGGTCACGTGACCTCTAGGGGGGGGGTCTCCGTGACCTGAGGGGTCACGCGACCTGGGGGTCACGTGACCTCGGGCGGAGTTACATGACCTCGGTGAGGGGGGTCACGTGACCTGGGGGGTCACGTGACCTGGGGAGGTCACGTGACATGGGGCTGCTACGCCGACGCCGACGGCGACAGCGACAGCGGCGCCGCTCAAGCCGGAAAACGGGCGCCTAAGAGCTGCGCTCTAAAAAGTTCAAGCTTTACGAGAAGCGAATATTCTTCTACGGCTTTATTTTGGGTTGACACGGGACTGGGAACTGTACACGAGACGGATTGTCGTTTCCAAACCACACGTCTTGTCTAGCTTTCTTTTTAGAGCGCAGCTCTTAAGCGCCCGTTTCCGGCTTGAGCTGGCGTCGCCGTCGGCGTCGGCGTCGCCGTCATCGTAGCCGCGCGGTGCATGATGGGTAAATTTCCCCGATAAATCTAGCGGAAACCTTTCATCGCTAAATCTAGCGGAAAATTTCTCCGCGAAATTTAGCGGAAAAATTTCCCCGCGGAAAAATGTCTCCGCGAAATCTAGCGGTAAATTTTCCCGGCTAAATCTAGCGGAAAATATTCCCCGCTAAATCTAGCGGAAAAATTTTCCCGCTAACTCCTAGCGCGAAAATTTCCTCTCGCTATGTCTAGCGGAAAATTTTTCCCCTAGATGTAGCGGGGAAAATTTTCCCGCTAGATTTAGTGGTGAAATTTCCCTTAAATGGGGGCGAGCAGGAGAGGAGAAGGGGCATAGTCCCCTCTCCGTACCTTCCGCTCCTCCTCCTCAAGAGCTGGGCTCTAATTCGGCGTTACAGGAAGTTGTAAACGGCTTTCATTTTTTTTCTTTTTCTTTTTAACGCCACCGGGATGTTTTCCAGGTAATTGGGTAAAGCGTATCATATGTTCCCTAGAGGTCGGGAAGTCTCATGTCCGTCTCCTATTTTCTTCGGCACAAGCCCGGATAGACCTCAGTTTAAGGTACAAAACTAAATATAAATCCCCGAAAAAACCCGAATTTGTGGAAAAAACACGAAGTCCCAAAAAACACCCCCGAATTTGAAAAGACATAAAACCCCGAAAGTAAGAAACCCGTATTAACACTGATGGCGTGATAAAGCAAAGCAGCGTAAACTCATGTTTCTACTACATTCTAGCCACTGCAAATAATAATAATAATAATAATAATATGTAATAAACTGCAAAAATTAAGACACAGATCGGTTGTCAACGTCACGGTGTCAACTCCTTGTCGCGCTCGATCTGCTGCGCTAAACACGAACGCTGCCGGAAAGGGGTCTTGCCCGCCCGACGCGTGCTCACTTCCCACAACAGCGGACGACACGCGTTGCGCTCCGACGTACGGGCGTGGCGGCGCTGCGCGCGTCCAGGCGCCCAACTCTTCCGCTTAATTAAACTGTCACCTCGCACACATCGTCCCTGGGCCCGAGAAAATCACAGAGACCGGCAAGGCAGCGGCATCACTGGCTCCGTCAACAAAGGGCCGGAGGCAGCCAACGTCACGCTACGATCCCGCCCGAGAAGCGAAGCTTCAGAGAAATGCCTCCCCACCTCGTCAAAACTCTTTCCGCAAACAACGCGCCCGTTTTTTTGCTGTCTTTTTCTGCTTCTATCGTCATGGTTTGCGTTGAACTGAGGGAACTACGAAACTTCCGCTCTGATCTGGCGCCTTCACCGCGTTTCTCAACCGGGCGATGTTTGAGTGGAAGCTACAAACCGGCTGGACCAATGAAGGATCCGGTATGAACCACGTGACCACTCTCTTTGTGCGTGTGAATACGCGAAGGACGCAGTCACGTGACTCGGGGCCGACGGTTAGTTGGCCCAGTGAGCGGCTCGTAAGGCTGGCGCTGCAGTGTTCGCTTAAGGGGGCGAACGGTGTTGAGAAGTCGCGTTTTCGGGGGGTTCGGTGTCGTGTGCCCTCGGCAAGGCGGAAGACGGAAGCATAAAGAGGGACGGAAATGGGGGATACGTCATCGACAGTATCCGGGGCCTCAGCCGCGAGTTTCTTCCGGGCCTCGGGTTCTCCGCCGGCACCTAGACTTGGGGTTCCGCTTCCGGAAACGGGCTTTCAGCGTCTGCACAAATCCGCGTCTCTTGTTTTCGTCTAAATTGATCTTTTTTTTACTTATTTTAACTTCGGACTTTGAGTTGTCGGTTGACACCTCATCATGCGGCGCTCAGTTGAAAGGAAGAGTTTTCGGTGACGCAAGTGTGTCAATGAACTAAGCAAACTACGGCTCGTTCATACGTGCACCTTTGCTCACCCAATAAAAAAGGGTTTTTTATATTTAAGTTTTCCCTTCGGACTGAATGGGAGAAGAAATAGACAAATATAAAGTATGCCTCGCCGTGTTTTGTTTTTTTTTTCAGTTCAAACTTATTGGACTTCAGATTTCTGATTTTGTTTAAGCCACGTTGAGGCCCCGCTTCATTATTATTGCCCTTGGGCACTTATACCAGGTTCGCAACGCCGTTGATCGTGAGCTTAAACATCCGTCATGCAGCTTTTAGATCTGGAGACTGGAAGGACTCGAGTCGTGGCACCGTGCCACCGCGGTAGCGTTCTCGGAGATACAGCCGCCAAATTATCTTTGTCTGTCGTTTCCTCAAACAAGCCGGAAGCTTGTTCTTTGACATAACGCAACCTTTGTGGTTACGAGCCAAGGACGACACGTGCACCGAAAAACTCGAACGCAGCTGAATATTATATTTTACTTGAAAATTGCTTAACCGGGATATGCCACATATGAAAAATGTAAAGCAACCTACTCTTTCCATGACAGTACTACAGCAAGCTGACGGCAGCCGAGTGATATACTAAGGTGCTCAAAAGCTGCCACACATTGATTTTTTTTTTTTGTTAGGCTGTCAGTGACAACACAGCCAGAAACACACTCCGAGCACAAAATATAGGAATAAACACCTAACAAATTCCAAGCACGCACCGGACCACAAACAGTCAAATTCTATTCCAATATACTTCGTTTCAGACTTGGGTTCAGACGCAGCCGATGCTACGAGCGCGGCATGTGGCCCTGAACAGTGCTTGCATTGCACGAGCGCGCGTGCTTGGCAGGGACGCTGAATGCCCGGAGCTCGCGCTTGTAGCATCGCCTGCGTCTGGACCCAAGCTGAAACGAATTAGAGAACATAAAAATAAAAAATGGCGTCTTTCACTTTTTTTTTAATTGAACAAACCTTGTGATGTGCCTTCAACTGTGCGACTATCATCCCTACAGAAACCCACAAACCGGCACGCAAATTCGTGCAAACGTAAAAAGAGAAAAAGAATAAATAACCAGAGATAAGTCGTTGAGAACACCTAGATTCCACGAAGAGTTATATAATCGCATTCACATTGTGTCGAGTCATAATAACGGAATTGATAAACAGTGCCATAACATGACGTGTGTTTATTGATTTTTTTAGTCGAATAAGCAGAGATTCTGACTTAGATTCCGCAGAATTACTACTAACGTTTGACTCGACACTTCCAGGCACCTGATTCTTTATTACTCTTATTTTGTGCTTTGGTTAGGCCACGACTTGAATTTGCGTCTGTTGTGTAGAACTTTCCATCACATAGCGATTGCGGACGCATTGAAATGGTAGAAAGGTATCTGATACGCATAGTCTACGATAGGCATTTTAACAGGAGACTCTATTTCGAGTGTAATTTTCTTGTTAAAGTTTTAAACCTCAGAACCCTAATTGACCGCAGGCATTGCCGAGATGCGGTGTTTTTACAGAAACTCATACAAGGTCGTTTCGATGTACCTGATCTTTTGAGTAGTACAAGCTTACGTGTGCCAGCTAAACATACGCGACTCTGCGATACGTTTTATCCTGACAAGCAGATTGAAGGGTCACCAATGCATAGAATTCAACTTTTTTGTAATAGCCTTGTGCAGCATGATTTCTTTTCCATGCCTTATTTTACTTTGAATACCGAGTTGTGTCTGTAATTTGTTTTATTATGACTGATGTGTCACTCCTGTATTTCACGTCTTTGCATGCTCAACTCATTGTGACTTTTATGTGCACCAATATCAAAGCCTTCACGGTGTTTTGGGCACGCAATAAATACCAATACCAATACCAATACCAACTTATACATCCTTCGTTGTTCCTCGTCCCACCCACGTAGTGTACATATCTAACATAAAGGACAAAAATGAAACAAAAAAATCACTACGTTGAGCAAGTAAAAAAAATATAGAGTAAGCAAAACAAGGAATACATGTATTGTCGTTATTTGAACGTGCAGCACTGTCCAGAAAATGTTAAACGATGTCTTCCCGCATGCTGAAAGTTCGGCGACTTATGATGGCGACACCCGCATGAAAAAGGTCTGCAGTTTGTACGCGAAAACATGGATTAAACTAGAATGCCAAATATACTGCCCGAACGACACGAACGTTTACATTATTTATCGATTCCCTCGCTTTCCACGCGTTTACTTTTATCAACCTAAAAATGTTGTCAACTTTGGCGGTTTAGCTGCGCTCAAAGATCGGGAAACGGCTCACTCGTCTCTCGCATTTTACTGTCTGTTTCTTTTTTCTATCAAATTCTTTTTACTTCACAGTGTCAAACCTTTTTCTTTCTTTTTCTTTTTTTCATGAAAGCACAAATTTTTGAGCATGTAGTACACCTCAAGTTTGCCTTACCAGCGTTGGCCCGAGAACCCATACTACCCCACGCCCTCACGCAACGCCGCCTCCATCGAAACTCCCGTGACACGAAATCATTCGAAAACCCGATTTTCGAGCCCAGTGACCACAGTCGCATCGGGAATGCTCCGAACCATTCCGGCGCGCGTCCATCATGCACGGCTCGCAGGCGTTCAGCCAGCCGACTCGGCGCAGCCGGCGCTGCACATTTGCACATTACCAGCCCGTGCGCATTACACGTGTCTAGAGGGTGCCTGCGCTCGTTCGTCCGCCACCGCCATCGCCGCCACCGCCGCCCCACTAACTCGTATAGCTGCCAACACGGGCCCCGAAAATATTCCATTTGCGGGATTGGTGGCAGCTCTCGCCCGTTGTTTGCCCGCGGTTTTTGTGCCCTTTTTTGTGTTGTTTTTGTTGTGGAATTGCACTGGGAGTCTGTTTTCCCTGCACCTCATCTGCATCTAGAAGAAAACGGGCCGCTTTCTTTTATTTCATAGGCCCCGCTCGTTCATGAATGTATAACGAGGCGAGGTTCTTGCGGCAGGTTGTACCACCTGCGTTCTTTTCTGCCGGTGGGAGGGCCACCACTGAAATCCGACGAGTCGCCTGCACCGGTTAATGCCACCTATAGATGAAAAGGCCTGCTGCAAGACGTGCTTGCGGCAATAGTGACGCAAGCTGGGCGGAGGCTCAGTAGATTCGCAGACCTTGTATTGCAACGCAGGCCTTGTATTGGCGCTATTGCTTCGGCTCGTGCATCCACCGTGTAGTCCTGGTTATTCTGCGCGGCCATCTTTCACGTCAGCCTTTGCGCCAGTCAAAAAGCTCGTCTGCGGCGGGGGTCGCGGTTATGCGAGCGTGAAGACAAGATGGCGTTGTCCCTCGGCTTCGTCGCTTTGTTCTCTTTCTGACGTCCGTGTTTGGGTTTGGTGTTAAATGTGGTGCCCGAGGGGTTTGCGTTGATTGCGCTCGTTAGGGCCCGAGCATCTTGTTTGTACGATCTCTTTGTTGCTCCTTGTTTCCGTTGATTTATTGTTGCTGCTTGTGAGTTCTTTATTCGTAGGCGCATTTCCAGTGAGGTTTATTTTTGATGAGGGAGCGGAACATTCAATATTTGGGGCGTTGGTGCAACAAACATTTGGGGTCGGTTGTTTGTGTCATAAGAGCTAGCGGGAAAATTATAATCAGTACTGGAAGAGGCCACATCAAATTTTGTTTGAAATACACACAATTAGTGTCTAGCAAACTATTATTTATTTCCACAATATTTTCTTTTATCTATTAATGTTGCGACATAGGCGAGGGAGCAAAATCAACCGAAATTTTAATAAATAAACTCTTGCGATCAAAAGTAATATTTTGCGACTAATAATTCCTCAAACACTTTCTTGTTTTGTTTTGTTTTGTTTTTTGGAGGAAAAAAAAAGGGGGGGGGTATATGTTTGATACAGAGATGTGAAAGAATACCACAATTTATTTTCTCAACCATAATTTCTCTAACAGTCACTACCGTCTTTAAGTAAGTTTACTTTAAAAAAAAATCTTCCACGCAGTTTTTTTTAAATTATTTTGCGGAGAGTCAGATGGTTTACACATTGCCTTTTAGTTTAGCTTTTATATACAAATGTTACACACTTTAGAAGGCGCAATTTTCTGCCTACTGTCACTTCAAAAACTTGTCGAAATTCTTCTAATGTAAACCAACATTACCCAGAATAAGAAGTTAGCAAAGTATACACCCTGTCTCTAACGGTAACTTTTGAAAAAGGCGGATTGGAAGCGGTTCCCTATTTTCGAGAGAATCATTTTAAATACCAGGCTTCATCATTGGCGCGGTATAACTGGAATACTATAGGTATACAATTCTTGTCAAAATGCGCAAAATGCATCTTCCTGAAAAAAAGTATATATATATATATATATATGTGTATATATATATATATGTGTGTGTGTGTGTGTGTGTGTGTGTGTGTGTGTGTGTGTGTGTGTGTGTGTGTGTGTGTGTGTGTGATTTATGATTACGCAAGTAATTTGCATACAAGCATACCAACATCGTACGTACATTATTTTCTGCTAAAGAAAAACGCTGCAATACTTTTTTTATTCCAGAATCACACGAATGGAAGTATTCCGCTTCATGTTATATACAAAAAATAAATAAAATGAACCACTTTCATATTTTGAATTAGATCAACCAAAGCTACATTCAGTAGAGCTACTACTGAATATAGCTCTTCGTGTTCTGCCACTCCGCTCCATGGAGAGAAAATACAGAATTATTAATATTATTATTATTATCTATTATATTATTATAAGTGAGTGGACGTACCGCAATTAAACCACCCAGCTTCAAACACAAGAACATAAGTACCCTGCCACTTACCGCAAACGTTTTGTCCGCATTACCTGACTTCTGACTGAATGCTAAGAAATTCACAACACCAAAAAAAAAAAAAAAACTCCTTACCTACAAGATGGCGAGGCGATTACTCGCACCGGTTGCCTACGCTCACTCGGCTCCTCCTTTTCCGGTCTCGGGAATCGCATCCCGAAATTAAGCCGTAGTTGCAAACGATGGGCGCCAACGAACGCAAAAAATAAAAAATAAAAGAAGAGACGCCAAAAAGACGACGTCGACGGCAAACCCGGTTAGAGCGCGTTCCCTACCACTCCGCTTCATCTTAACCACGAACCGCAACGGAGGCTACGAGGCATTCCAGCCAATCCAGCGCGGTGAAATCATCACCTGACTACGCTCTCCTCTACGCGACGCTGCGCCCTCCCGAAGGCGATGTGATCCCCCAAACCGGTCGGGACGTCGCACATGAGCATGCGCAGAACCTGTGCTGCGCATCCACAGTGTGCCCAAGCTAAAAAAAAAAAGTACGCAGACAATGTGCGAGGCGTGTTTCTTTCGTGAATAGAGGTCCTGTCACATTGATTGTAATAGAGAAACTGTCTTCGGGCATGTTCGAAACATACACTACGTATGAAGCAAACGTGATTCAACATGCGTGAGGGCCATCCGCGGATAAATGTGCCATCATGTCATGCAGACAAACTCCGTGTCTTTTGTATGCCGCATGAGCAGTGGCACGGCAATTAACGGATATGCGGAGAGCAAGTCGTCTGCTTTTTCGCAGGAGATGCGGTGACGTCACAACGACGCCGAGCTGTGATTGGCTTTGATTGAAAGGATAGTGGGTAGGCCTGAATGCTAGATGCCTTGAGGTCTACCCGCTGTTGTTTTTTTTTCAATCAGCCAATTAGGGCTCGACGTCCTGACACCATCGCAACCCCTGTTCAAGAAGCAGACGATGTTGCGCTCCGCATAGGCTCTGATGGCTCGTAGCTTCCCGCTGCGGTCCGTCGTACGTTGAAACGAAACATGGCTTCGGGAGATCCTTCCCTCGCGCTCGAATCGGCGTGATACACTTTGCTTCCGGCCAGGATATAAACGAGATCTTATTTCTCCGAGTGCGCCAAGGTGGTAGACGCGCGCGGTTGGGGGAAACGAGATGGCGGGAGAGTATATGGCGCGCACCTCGCTGCAGGTTTCTCTCTTCCCGTATATATAGGGGACTAAGCACCGCATCAGCCAGCGCGCGCAACATCGTCTCGGTAATCCCCCCGAGGGTCTTTTTCTTCCTCCCTCCCCTTTTCACTCCCTCGCGGCGGCCGGGAAAAACGTTTTCCAAACCAATTTTAGCGCTCGCTAACCGAGCCAAGTATATATATGAGAGTCGGGAGTGCCTACCATTTCTTCGGAATGTTTACCCTTCCCGCTTGGGAGGTGGATTTAACGATTGTTTACCGATGGGCGGTACGTTTTCCGCGATCTCTGGATTCTGCCTCGTCGTTACGGAGATGGGTACGGCTGGTGGTTTTCAGATGCCCTACAATGCTCCGTTCAGCCCTAAGCTGATAGCGCGGTTGGAGCCCCGCACTAGCCGGACCATTCAACCGCCTCACTTTCATCACCTGGCCCCGCTCTCTCTGGCGTGGGCGGGAGTGCGATCACCTGGCGAGAGATAGAGTGGCCCAACGAGCCCGTAGCTTCCGTCGCACTGTCAGCTGAGGAGCGAACGGAGTATAGCGATGATGGGACGTGATTTCGGCTACACGAGGGTTTTGCTAGTGCGAGAGCCACCGAATAAAGTTGCGCTTCAGACTAACGAGTCATCAGTTTTATCGTTGCTGCAAATCAGTGTTGCCAGTTTTTTTTAATCTCAAATTGAAATCGGTGGACACCTTTTTTTTAATGCGTTAGAATTTATTGTTACTGTGCATGCAGCCGCGTTTGGTTTGGGCGGTCGTGGTTTCGACTGGACTGGACTAGGTTGGGGAGGACCCGGTTCGGTTCCCGCCGTGCTCATTCGCTTTGTCTGTTCGCTCGACACGCCCACTTTCCTTCTTACGTAAGATTGAAAGAGTTTTCTCGAACGATTCCAATGACCCGCCGCTGTTGACACGCGTACCTCTTACGATGGAAGCGGGACATAGGCACATAGGGTTTCGTTTCCCCAGAAAGCACAACGTACGCGACAGCGTAAAACCGATGAGCAGCGATGACGGCATTTTCTCGAAACCACCGATACCCAAGAGGGAATACTACCTCACCGAAGACAGCAGTGTATGGACCGTAGGCAGTGCTCGAGGGAAGCTCTGGTGGCTGCATCCGAAAGCGCCGACGCCCTGAAGAACAGTCTGGCTTTCCGAAGACAACAAGATGCGGACCTTTGCAACGTTGGAATTCCCTTCCTTCGCTGAGTCTGAATGAGCTTAACAAGAATCAGCGTAACAACAAACACAAATTCAGCATTTTTTTTTTGTAATCTAGGAAGTTTTTGACAAACCGCGACAAATAAAGTCTATATTGCCTGAGCTTCCTTATGCAGT
>JAZHYW010005195.1:0-12519 GCA_037355805.1 Ixodes ricinus | reverse complement strand
CCGCATTGCTTTAAAGGATTATCATCCAAAGGAAAAAAAAGCGTTTTTTTTAACCAGTTTAGATGGCAAAATATTGTAATACAACGAAATTACAACGGCTACATTTTTTTAGAGCTATATTGGCGGCGCAAAACAAATTTAGAAGTTAAGCCCCACTGGAGCCGCGGCTGGTCACGTGGTTGACCTGTACACCGCCGCAGCCCCAAAGTCATGCCGCCGCCACACGCTGAGCGTGCGCCGCCGGTTCGAATGCGCGTTTATCCACGCCGCCGCTTCCGCCGTGGGAGGGGTAAAGGGTGAACACTTCCGGCGCGCCGCCACCAGTCACTTCTCTGACCGGGTTACAGGTCTATCATGTGGTGCTGGCCTCTCGAGGAAGCTCGCCCGGGCTCTAAAAGCTGCTGATTAATCCCTGTTCTTTTTTGCACTTCAAATCTGAAGGTGATTAAGTAACTTTTAGAGACCATAGGAAGTTTGTAGAAAGAGCGCAAGCACCACGTGATATATACCGGCCATTAAACCAGTTTGACAGGCACTGCGGGCGCCAACCTAGAAATTCGTTTCGCGCCTGTAAATATAGCCATCAAAATTTGTCTTTTTCGTTGCAAAATCATTTCGAGAACTTCCCTTTCCCATCCAGGCTTTTTTTAAAAAATAATTGTTTCCTTTGCATGAGCCCGTCTAAGCGTCGTAATCATAAAGTCAATGCTTACAGTGGTGTATAAAATATCTTACCATTGATAAAAAATACCCCATTTCTTTAAAAGTTCTCGAAACATTAAAGAAATGCTGGAGATGCTTTTGAACAATAATAATAGAAAAACCCTGAATGCTTGAAAATTGCACGAGTAAAGTTTTTTTTGAGCTTTTACTAGTAGAAGGGACGCAACAATTAATTATAGCATTGCTGCAGCTAGTCTCCTGCTGCAGCACCGGAGCACACAAAAAGAAAAAAAAGAAAGAGGACAAATTCGACCAGCGGTTGTCATCGACCGTGTCACCATGGATTTGCTGGCCTCTATGCCGACTTCGTAGATGCGGACACCGACCGTCGCAGGCCTTCCTAACATATATAAATGCCGGAAAAGAGGTAACACCCTCTTCTTAGTGGCAAACGTGCACGTTCTTTCAAGCAGCAAAAGTTTTATGTGTAGGGTTCCGTAGATTTTTCACGGCGCTGCTCTGACAGGAGCGCACCGCCGAATGTAAAACTTTTCCTACCTCACGTTCCCTTCCCAACGAGGCCATGTGCGCCACCCTCTTTGAAAACAGCCAATCATCATCATCATCATGTGCATCAACAAAAGTCTACGCTCGCACTCGCCGCGATGTCGCACGCACGCACATCGCCGTGCCCCATTTTGCAAGATCAGTAGACCCTCGCGGCAGATAACAAAGCGTTTTCAAAATCAGCCGCTGCACGATCCGCGTTGGCCATGTCTATACTCGCACCCGCTTCTCTTTGCGTCGTCGTCCTCAAGCGCTAGCGTGCTTCGTTTCATTTCTTTCCGCTCTCCCGGGTGGCGGTTCCGTCACCCGTGTTCCACGCTCCGCCAGGTGGCGGTCCCATCGCGCTTGTCGGGGTTTTTGCCTCGCCCCTTGAGGCGGCGATAGTCGTCCACACAGCAGGCCGACCACCGATCAAGAAAATAAATGTGTGTGCGTACCTTTCGTCACGAGGACCACCGATCAAGACAACAAATGTGTTCGTACCTTTGTTAAAAATTCTTTGTCACGTCTGTATCGTGTGCTAAAGCGCTAATCACTGGTCATCCACCTTCACAGAGTGGAGTGGCTAAAGATTTTTTTTAATTCATCGTGCTGCTTACGCTCCAATTGTGCCTTCATTCGGTAAGTTTTGTAGGTTCCACTTGCAGACAAATAGTTAAAGAAAGGCCATTCTTAGCTAAAATTATTAAATTGCTCCAGCAGCACCCTTAAAATGGTTTCTTTTGTGTAGAAACAATATTCATAAAAAATTGAATCAGAACAAATATCGACCTTTGAAGTGTGTTGCAGGGAACTCGGGTTTCTTTAGCAAGGTGTTGCGAGGACTTCTAAGAGTGCAATTTTATCTGAAACCTTTTAGAACCGTTGCACACGATCCCATGCAAATGCACTTTGCGTTAGCTACATTTTGGGTTACATTTAGTGGTCTTTGAAATTGAACTTTTCTCCTGCCTCAGACGTATATACGGCAATGCATTATCGTCTCCAGAGCGTACTATAAATTGTAGGTTTATATGAAACATTCATAAAAAATCAGCAGAACCCATCCTTTTGGGAATGATTATCTACGTTAATGCGAATAGCATCAAACGGTGCGGAGTTATGCGCGTTCGTCAGGTGGCCGGCACACTCTAGATACGCCAGCCCACTCTTAAGGCGATTCTAAATTTGTTGACACTTTCACAGCCCTGCGCACGATCTCCGCAGCCCAGCACGTGCGTTTGTGTCACTTAGGAAGGCGAGCAAAGCACGCGCCATGCGCACAAACACTCAAAATGGTACCGACCAGACTTTCTGGCGTCTCAGCTAGTCTCAACCAACGGTACTCTAAACGGCTGTTTATATCTTTACCATAGGACGCGCCTTACAGCGCTGTCACAGCTACCGGTGCGCGCGCGTTCCATGCACGAGGGCTCATTCCGCCTCGTGAGGGTGAGCACGGCCGCTACATCACCCTCTCCCGAGCGCGGGAGAGGGTGAGCTAGGGCAGTGCTAAGCCTCACGAGAGCGGAATGAGCCCTCGTGCATGGAACGCGCGCGATGGTAAAGATATAAACAGGTGTTTAGAGTGCCTTGAATGACTGCCTTCATAGCTCTGTGGTTAGCGCGTCTGCCTGCTGATCAAAGGGTCAACGGTTCCGAATCCCGCCGGCGCCGGTCTTTTTTATTTATTTATCGACCCGCGGCGTAAGAGGTTAGATAGCCAGATAGATATATAGATAGATAGATAGATAGATAGATAGATAGATAGATACATAGACGAAAAGTGCGTGAAGTATCCAAAGAATGCTATTCGCATTAATATAACGTCTCAAGAATGGATCGTTAACAAATAACAGCATGCAAGGAGTAATACTGCAACCACAACTGTTTATAAAATAACAGTTACTAAAGATACAAAGTGAAACAAATAATAAATAAAACAATATACGTAAAAAAATGGAAGAGGTCTACAATTCTCTCTAATATCGAATTAGAGCGCAGCTCTTGAGGAGGAGGAGGGGAGGGTACTGAGGGAGGTTATGCCCCTCATTCCACTCCGTACCCTCCCTCCTCCTCTCCTGCTCCCCTCCCATTTAGCGGGAAATTTCCGCTAAATTTCCAGCTAAATTTAGGAAAAGGTTTCCTAGTGGGGAAATATTTTCGCAAAATTTAGTGAAAAATTGCTATGAAAATGACCGTCTGTTATGCTCCCCGTTCTTGGGGTGGAGGGGAGGCATAACAGCAGATTCGGCAGCAAGATCATGGAGTCATTCGCCATGACCACAGCAAACAAAAACGTGTCAAACCCTTTCCGCCTGCTGACGAAAACTGAGGTTGAACTTTTAAAAATCCGAGATAAACCCACCTCTCTGACTTGCTCTTCGCGTTTTTTATCTTCCCTTCTCCCCCTTCTCCCCCCTTTCCCTTTTGGGTTTAGTCGGCTGCTTGCTGTTTTTTTTTTTTTTTTTTTTAATCGTCTGTTGCTAGTAGGAAGATGTGGTTGTGTTGTCCCAGTGCTAATTGTTTATTTTTTCTTCATCCAACACCTGAACCAACACGCTCTTCTCCCAAGCATTCCTGCTAAATTTAGCGGGAAAATATTCCCACTAAACTAAGCGGAAAATTTAGCGAAAATTTTCCGGCTAAAGTTATTGCGAAATTTAGCGAAAATTGTCTTGCTAAATTTATCGGGAAAATTGACGTCACGTGACCTCGACACCAATCAGTCTCCCCGGTAAATTCAGCGGGAAACTATAACGTCCCATAATTCAACGCGCGCGGATACGCCGACGCCGCTCAACCTCGGAAAGGGGCGCCTAAGAGCTGCGCTCTAAAACAATGGCGCAATGACATTTTAGCAGTTCCATAGAGTACAGTTTGAATTCGAGAAAATCTGTGTTTTAAAATATTTTCACGTTTCCTGAATGTAAGCCCTCTAGGTGTTTGTTTCTGTTTTTCAACATTAATATTGGTGGTAATTCAAAGGGTGATTTTTGCGTATTACATATACATTTTACAAAGATTTAATGGCCTTGTGGGCAACCTGGGGATTCAAAGCGTTTGGCCCAGGTTGCCCCTCCGACAATCGTCAGTGGTCATCTGCACCGCGGGGGGGCCAAGGGCATAATTATAATGCAATTAAATGCAAAGGTGCAAGCGAGCTGGACACGAATGACGAAAATAATTCCTGGAGAAGGGGAACAAGAGGGACAAAGGACAAACACAAACCTCCAAACACAGCTTGGTGACTGATGCGCGACCGAAAAAATCCGCCTGGTCCGGGTATCGAACCCGGGACCTCTCCATTACAGGTGGAGCGCTCTACCAACTGAGCTAACCAGGGGTTAGACGTCAGTAGAGCAAACGGGTTTTATCAGCTGCCACCAGTCTAACACCAACGAGGGTGAAGCTTGCAATTTAAGGTTATGAATTATAATGCAATTAAATGCAAAGGTGCAAGCGAGCTGGACACGAATGACGCAAATAATCCCTGGAGAAGGGGAACAAGAGGGACAAAGGACAAACACAAATCTCCAACGACAGCTAGGTGACTGATGCGCGACCGAACAAATCCGCCTGGTCCGGGTATCGAACCCGGGACCTCTCCATTACAGGTGGAGCTCTCTACCAACTGAGCTAACCAGGGGTTAGACGTCAGTAGAGCAAACGGGTTTTATCAGCTGCCACCAGTCTAACACCAACGAGGGTGAAGCGTGCAATTTAAGGTTACGATTATAATGCAATTGAATGCAAAGGTGCAAGCGAGCTGGACACGAATGACGAAAATAATCCCTGGAGAAGGGGAACAAGAGGGACAAAGGACAAACACAAATCTCCAAACACAGCTTACGTGACTGGTGCGCGACCGAAAAATCCGCCTGGTCCGGGTATCGAACCCGGGACCTCTCCATTACAGGTGGAGCCCTCTACCAACTGAGCTAACCAGGGGTTAGACGTCAGTAGAGCAAACGGGTTTTATCAGCTGCCACCAGTCTAACACCAACGAGGGTGAAGCTTGCAATTTAAGGTTATAATTATAATGCAATTAAATGCAAAGGTGCAAGCGAGCTGGACACGAATGACGAAAATAATCCCTGGAGAAGGGGAACAAGAGGGACAAAGGACAAACACAAATCTCCAAAGACAGCTAGGTGACTGATGCGCGACCGAAAAAATCCGCCTGGTCCGGGTATCGAACCAGGGACCTCTCCATTACAGGTGGAGCGCTCTACCAACTGAGCTAACCAGGGGTTAGACGTCAGTAGAGCAAACGGGTTTTATCAGCTGCCACCAGTCTAACACCAACGAGGGTGAACGTGCAATTTAAGGTTATGATTATAATGCAATTAAATGCAAAGGTGCAAGCGAGCTGGACACGAATGACGAAAATAATCTCTGGAGAAGGGGAACAAGAGGGACAAAGGACAAACACAAATCTCCAAACACAGCTAGGTGACTGGTGCGCGACCGAAAAAATCCGCCTGGTCCGGGTATCGAACCCGGGACCTCTCCATTACAGGTGGAGCCCTCTACCAACTGAGCTAACCAGGGGTTAGACGTCAGTAGAGCAAACGGGTTTTATCAGCTGCCACCAGTCTAACACCAACGAGGGTGAAGCTTGCAATTTAAGGTTATAATTATAATGCAATTAAATGCAAAGGTGCAAGCGAGCTGGACACGAATGACGAAAATAATCCCTGGAGAAGGGGAACAAGAGGGACAAAGGACAAACACAAATCTCCAAAGACAGCTAGGTGACTGGTGCGCGACCAAAAAAATCCGCCTGGTCCGGGTATCGAACCCGGGACCTCTCCATTACAGGTGGAGCGCTCTACCAACTGAGCTAACCAGGGGTTAGACGTCAGTAGAGCAAACGGGTTTTATCAGCTGCCACCAGTCTAACACCAACGAGGGTGAAGCGTGCAATTTAAGGTTATAATTATAATGCAATTAAATGCAAAGGTGCAAGCGAGCTGGACACGAATGACGAAAATAATCCCTGGAGAAGGGGAACAAGAGGGACAAAGGACAAACACAAATCTCCAACGACAGCTAGGTGACTGGTGCGCGACCGAAAAAATCCGCCTGGTCCGGGTATCGAACACGGGACCTCTCCATTACAGGTGGAGCGCTCTACCAACTGAGCTAACCAGGGGTTAGACGTCAGTAGAGCAAACGTGTTTTATCAGCTGCCACCAGTCTAACACCAACGAGGGTGAAGCGTGCAATTTAAGGTTATGATTATAATGCAATTAAATGCAAAGGTGCAAGCGAGCTGGACACGAATGACGAAAATAATCCCTGGAGAAGGGGAACAGGAGGGACAAAGGACAAACACAAATCTCCAAACACAGCAAAGTGACTGGTGAGCGACCGAAAAATCCGCCTGGTCCGGGTATCGAACCCGGGACCTCTCCATTACAGGTGGAGGCTCTACCAACTGAGCTAACCAGGGGTTAGACGTGAGTAGAGCAAACGTGTTTTATGAGCTGCCACCAGTCTAACACCAACGAGGGTGAACGTGCAATTTAAGGTTATAATTAAAATGCAATTAAATGCAAAGGTGCAAGCGAGCTGGACACGAATGACGAAAAAAAATCCCTGGAGAAGGAGAACAAGGAGGGCAAAGGACAAACACATATCTCCAAACACAGCAAAGTGACTGGTGAGCGACCGAAAAAATCCGCCTGGTCCGGGTATCGAACCCGGGACCTCTCCATTACAGGTGGAGCGCTCTACCAACTGAGCTAACCAGGGGTTAGACGTGAGTAGAGCAAACGTGTTTTATCAGCTGCCACCAGTCTAACACCAACGAGGGTGAACGTGCAATTTAAGGTTATAATTAAAATGCAATTAAATGCAAGGGTGCAAGCGATCTGGACACGAATGACGAAAAAAATCCCTGGAGAAGGGGAACAAGAGGGACAAAGGACAAACACAAATCTCCAAACACAGCTAAGTGACTGGTGAGCGGCCGAAACTCGGCCACGCGAGCGGCGCTATACGCCGCTGGTAAGCAGGACCGTCGCAGCGTATGCGCAGGCGACTTTTGTGATCGCGGCGCGGGCGATAATGGTAATTAAATATCTCTAGGTTGTTGAACCGGTGTGCTGGGTCATTCACCGATAGGGTAGCAGCAAGGGAATTCTTACAGCTTTTATTCGGAATCGCAGCAGGATCGAGTTAAAGAAGGCTCGAGGAACATCTAAGCACATCTTATGAGTTACGAATGCGAAAGCATGTATGTCGTTCTTCCGCTCCCTTAGTTCGTCTGCGGCGTACTGGCGTGGACGGCCTAGCGCAGCGCTGTACGCGCCGCGCTAAGCTCGGCTGTGGAACCGCTCCGGAGTGTGCCCGAACGGGCGCTGCCTCGCTCGGCGGCTAGCAACTTCCTTTTACCGGCGCGCTGGCGGCGCGGGCCCGCAGCGCCATGGGGTGGCGGTTATTGAAACTGACGCGCGGTGGCCAATGGGAGCCTCGTTCTTTGAAACTATGACGCCCGCCAGCCAAACGGGCCTATTCATCAGATGTCGGCTTCACTGCGCTCCATTGGAAGAGGGGAAACTAGGTGCCGTTTGGCTAGGCTTTTCGCGTGGCTTCAAAGCTGGGAGCCATCAGATCGCGGCTTCACTTGACTCAGTTGGGAGAAAGGAGTTTAGGAGCCGTTTGGCGCGGTTTTAAAGCTTTACAATGTCGGCTCGCTCCATGGGACAGTTAATGCTATCGCATTAATAAAATAATAAATTTGTATACAGGGTGTTTTCAGGCTTAATAGATTTGTTCTGAGAAAGATGTGAAAGCTATACTAATGCGGTTTGTGCAGGTAAGTTATACGGCCAGGGTGATCTAATATAGAGGCTAACCGTCATGATTAGTCGAATAACTAACTCAAAATAGGTTAAATAAATTTTAAGTAGTGAAAAGAAACATGATATTCTAATTAGAAACTTGCAAAGCGTTATAGCAAACCACTAAATGAGTAACTTTTAAACAGACTGTGGGCGTGGAAGCGTAGTAGTGCGTAAATTTACCACTCGTGCAACAGGCGCAAGCCTTGAGGTGAAAAATAGCGGATGATAAGAGACGGAAAAACCGCCGAGCGCGTTATCGCATCGGTAGCCTTGCTCCTGCTGCACGAGGGGTAACTTTAGTGCTTCAGCGTGCGTCCCACGTGCTCAGTCTTTTTAAAATTGACTGATTTAGTAGATTTTTATGACGCTCAGCATGACGCTCAGCAAGTTTCTAATTGGAACCCACCATGTTTATTTTTACTCATTAAGAAGTTAACGTATTTACCCAATTGCCCGAATATCATGACGATTAGCCCCCTATATTATGCCCCCATAACCTATACTCACTTGCGCAGACCGAATCAGTGTAGTTTTGAATTTTTAGAGAAATCTCGAAGGCCTTAAATCACCCTGCATGTTTGATGGTCGAGTATCTAAGCACAATAAAATTTTTGGCAGTGCGTGTATTTTCAATATAAATATTTTAAGTTCAGAATAAAAAGAAAAAAAGCTTTGACCTTACGATTACTGAAAAGAATTGCAGTTAACAAATTTTTAGTTTTAATGCGTACGTTAAGGGTGAAGCAAATGTGCGGTTCGATTAATCCTTTCTCCGATTCATCGGTACTTGCGTGTAGTTTTTTTGGTGCCACTCGTGAATGTTTCTTCAATTGCGCACATTGGCAGTGGTTGGATGTTTGCCGGCGGTCTTTGTGAAGTCACTAAAATTCACCGCGGGTTCAGGGAACCTTATCGATTAATTTACAACTTGTATTCTATACAAGGTCACTCTCTGATGAAAATGAAGCAGTTGAAGACGATTCGTCCAACCTTAAACTTCTTTATTTTGCATCCGGTATAGGCAGCAGCTCGTATGCTCTCTGTAGCCCAGGAAGAAAGAACTATTAAATACCTTTGTCCGACCTTAAACTTGCTTATTTTGCATCCCGTATGGGCGGATCGTATGCATCTGTAGCCTAGGAATAAATAACTAATAAATATTTTTCTAGTGATGATAAGAAGTATTGTCCTTGATTATCTTGAGTTATCGTAGGATGAATTTTCTAGAAGCGATGTTCCATTTCACTTTATGGATTTCTCCTAAATG
The DNA here is from genome assembly GCA_037355805.1 of Ixodes ricinus. NCBI lineage: Eukaryota > Metazoa > Arthropoda > Arachnida > Ixodida > Ixodidae > Ixodes > Ixodes ricinus. The sequence goes on along the minus strand of JAZHYW010005195.1, from coordinate 3,189 downwards.
ACCAGATGGTTTATTACAAGAGTGGCGAAGCGAACGAATATAATACACTTTAACAAAGTAATTTCAAGAATTGTAATAGAAAGTACGTACAGTGACAACCTGTTAGGACAGTGGAGGGTGTATGGTGATGTCCGAAAGAAAATAGATGTGTCTGTAATAAGTACAATTTATCTGAAAGGGAGTTCCAGATGTTTATAACTTCATGAAAATGAAGCAGTAAAGTTTAGTGTTTTGGTTGCTACACGTTCGATGCAGATACTATGATTGAGGATAGATGATATCATATCAAGAGGCAATAAAATGGTGGTGTATAAATTTGTGTTTTTGTGTTAAAATTCACATAAGAAACCCACTGAAAGATTAGTCTGTGGTAAGATTTCAATGGAAGCTCTAGAGTATGTTTAAGTTCTGTTACACAAATGTCGTAGGAGTATGTTCATGGAATAAAGCTGCAGGTTTCCGAATTGCTTTAAGATAATGTGGCGAAATTGGCCTGTGAAAAACGCCAGCCGAAGCGGAGCATTCGAGGGATTCACATGACACCTCTCGAATGCGTAACGCACAAAAGCTTATGTCTTGGCACGCATCAAACAAAAATAGAGCGGACTAATGTCTGGAATGAGCAGGCTCTGCATCAGTGACTGTCGTCAAACTCTTCCTTCTCTCATATCAAAAAGCCAACATTAGCATGTACAGATAATATACGCTGGGTCAATGATAGATATCGAGGTGGCCAGACTAAATTTCTGAAAGGGTTTATTAGGTAGTAAATTTTGGTGACTGTCAGTGCCTCCTCACATTAAAATGCAGTAAAGCGCAGATGCAGTATTCGTGCTAACTGTTTCGGGTATTCTTCTCAATGCTAAGAGATTCAAAACCTGTATACTCATAACAAGTTATTTATCGCATTCAAGAAAACATTGCGAAATTTACCCGAGAAGCATTGCATATCACTTTGAATGCGAAGTTTTGTGTCCACAAAAGTAAAGTCGTTTACCGTATTTATTAAGTCGAATGTGACATCGACTAAAAGAATTAATATTGGGCATTCAAACTTGCTGGGCATTCAGGCGTGGTTATATCTTCTGTCCCATTAGATATTGAAGTTCGTTAGACATTTCGTCTCAATTGGACATTCCTCTCCATTGACCTTCCGTCGCTTTGGACATTCAGACACGTCGGACTTTCCGTCTCAATTGGATCTTCCGTCTCAATGGATATTCCGTCTCGCTTCTCACGTAATCCAGTGAATATTCAGGCTCGTTGGATATCAGTCTTGTTGCACATTCAGCCATAAGCATGTGCGGATTGCTTTTTGGTCAACCTCAATTCGCTCTACGATAGCGAGAACGTTTTCTCTGTCCGTAGTAGGACCCGGCTTAGACTCAACATCACCGAACAACATAAGAACCTGTCACAAATGAATGTTGGCAATAGGCTTCGCGACACAGATTCAGAGAGAGAGAGAGAGAGAGAGAGAGAGAGAGAGAGAGAGAGAGAGAGAATAAACATTTATTGTGGTCCTTGCTAGTCCAGGACGTCATCTATAAATTCCCGGCATTTTTCTATATATGCTTTACAAGCAAACTCCAGAGTCGAGTGTTGTGTACGGGTGGGGGAGCGATCCATTCATCCCAGCTGCTCCGGGTGAAGCATTTTCGGTATTGTGTTGAGAGTTTCTTGTAGTGCTTGTTGGTTGTGAGGGCAGTCTCAAAGGATATGTTTATTGTTAGGGTATCGGTGGCATTTTGCGTCACTTCGATTGACCTTCGTGTCCCAACAAATGATGCGTTATGTGCGGTGTAAGCAGATGGCCAGTCTGGGCTTCGTCTGTACCAGCGAGAGTGCAGTCGGTTCAGAAATTGTGAGGGGGATGGGAGAGTGGTCCTGTTCTTTCTCCATTCCAACAGCGTGTTGGTTCTGTTGGTGTAAAGTGTCTTCCTGTGCATGTAAGTGGTCGTATGTTTGTGGCCACGGAGTGGAAGGTCCCGGTTCAGTAATGGCTTTCACGGGCGAGCTGATGGGCCAGCTCGTTGCCTTCGATTTCTGTGTGGCCTGGAACCCATTCCAATGTGACTCGGAGGTCTGGGTGGTCTTTCATGATCTTGGTGAGGTTAGTCTTTATATGAGGTGGTAGGTTGTTCTCTGTGAATGCTCTCAGGGCGCCCTGGCTGTCAGAGCGAATTGTGATGCTTTGTAGATGGGCGTTTTCTTTGAATGGCTTCCGCGATGGCTTGCACTTCCAGCCTAGTGGGTGATGGGGCCTCGCGGTGTTTTCGTTTTGTATTCTTCGTAGGGCCGGCTGTGGCCGTCACACCTTCTTGAGTGTGGTGTAAGTAGACGGCATCGGTATAGATGCATTTGGTGGGTTCTGGTTGTTTTGAGAGTATATGGGCCCTCTCTTGTCTTCGTTCTTGGTGGCGCTCCAGGTCCATGTTTTTGGGAATGGGTCTGACCATGATGTTTGGTATGGTCTCCCACGGGGGCGGTTTCGGCGGGATAGGGGGAGTGAGGTGATGTCATATCCCAGTGTCTGAAGGATTTTTCTGCCGTGCTGGGATGTTTGGAGCCTTTGTATCTGCCCGATTTTGTGGATTTACGTCTTCTCTTCTAGCGTGTTCATTAGTCCTGTGGCTTGTAGAAGGTGAAGGGGGGTGAATTTTGGAACGCCTAAGGCGATCCTGGTGGCCTTACGTATGCTTATTTCTATTTTCGAGAGTTGCGTTTTAGTGAGGGAGTAGTATGGAGTAGTATTCAGAGAACGGCGCCGTTTATGTCGTAGGGGCAAGACTACGCAAGTAAACAATTTCACTGCTTCCATGGGAAGTGTCGTAAATAAGGTAACTGACCTGTAGTAGATTTCCTCGCAGGGGGCACCTGTGAAAGCAGGTGTTTGGTGAGTGGCGTCACCACGGACCCCGAGCCATGCGGGTTCGCCCGCCCACGTATGGCTGTGCGTGGCTTTCCCGTGTCCGAGGAAAAGGGCATCCTGGTGGTTGAGCCGAGCCCGGGGTAGGTTTGGACCCTTCGGGGCCCCCGGGTGAGGCAATACACCACTTCGGCCCCCGCTTCTCGCAGACGGGAGTCCTGGTAAGGCCCGGCCAGGATGATTCAGTCTAGTCGCCTTTTCTTCTACTATCCCCTCCGATCTTTCACGTTTACCTTTCCTGTTTCTTTTACTTCTCTCTC
>JAZHYW010005193.1:0-19481 GCA_037355805.1 Ixodes ricinus | reverse complement strand
TGTGATGATGTGGGAGAACCAACGATGAGGAAAACGACGCACGTGAAAACTGTGAGTTGGACTGAGCAACACTGTGGACTGAGCAAAGGACGAGGAAGAAGACGCAGTGAACGTGGGGAAGATGGAAATGGTTAGAAGACAAAGAAGTTCAAGGCAAGAGTTGGATATACGGAAAAAACGAAGACGACGACGAGAAGGGAAGATCACAGACAGGCTCGTGACACGTGAGAGAAGGGCGGGTACGACACGGAACCCGGCTCGACAGCGGTGGTCCCGGCAGCCAAGGAGGAGCCCGGACGGACGAGTCCAGGCCCGTGGGGCTTTCACCCAAGCTCGCTGAGAAGCCTCCGCCTGTGCCTAGCAAGCAGCTGAGCATTTCCTGGACCAGACGAACGCCATGCCTACGTCGACGTGCACCACCGTGCCGTAAGCGGATGCGGCGAACTGAACTTTGTATATATATCCACACCATTGTTTTTCTAACTTCTTGTTTATTCGACTGTAAATAATATCAACCTTCTTATATTCACCGCACTGGAATTCCGAGTCCCTTTAATTATTATTTTTTTCCATCACAATCTGGCGTCCGCGACAGGACTCTCTCTTTTTAACATCTTATAGAGAGCAGAATTCCAGACGGTGCTGTAAGAAGAGTTACAGTATGAATCCCGATAAATTGCTATCAGTCGGGAAAGAGCTGGGGTATGCGGGCATAGAACTCCGCGAATGGGTCGAAAAAGAAATAGTCAGACAGAAAGAAGAACGGGTCAGAATGAGAGAAGATGCAAGAGAGGCAGCTAAGGAGGCGCAAGAGACGGCTGACAGAGAAGCTCACAGATTCCAACAAGAGCAGGCGGTGCTGCAGATGCGTCTTCAGTTGCGAGGAAACAACAGTTCACCTCGAGATGAGGATCCGCAGGATACTGGCAGTGGAGAAAACCCAGGGAGGCAAACATGTTATCGTAGCCCTCATAAATTAATCCCACCGTTTAATGACAAAAGGGACGACCTAGACGCTTACATCCGACGTTTCGAGCGAGTGGCGACCAGTCAGGAATGGCCCCAAGAAAAGTGGGCGATGTCTTTAAGTCTCTGCCTCACCGGTGAGGCCTTAACGGTCGTTGGAAGGATGACACCCGAAGAGTCATTGGACTATTCAAAAGTAAAGCTTAGCCTGCTTCAGCGGTTTCGCTACACAGCAGAAGGCTACCGGGAAAAATTTCGGCAAAGCAAGCCAGAAGAGGCAGAGACCGGGAGACAATTTGCAGCTCGGCTCCTCGGTTATTTCGACCGATGGCTTGAGACGGGTGACACCATTAAGACATTTGAAGGGCTCAGAGATCGCATGGTCGCAGAGCAGTTCTTAAGAAGATGTAGCACCAAACTGTCTATATTTTTGAAGGAAAGAGACTGCAAAACCCTCGAGAGTTTGGCGGTAACTGCAGACCACTTTTTGGAAGCGCAGGGCCAAACTAGCTTGTCTAGCTCGAAAGAAGAGGACCTAAGCCATAAGAGTGGAGGTCGTAATAAAGAGGATAGTCGACTGAAAGTTCCCACCAAGGGAGTGAGCCGATGTTTCCTCTGCAACAAGCCTGGACATAAAGCCGCAGAATGCTGGACCAGTTCCAGAGCTCAACACGGATCTGCGTGCTGGAGGTGCGGCAAGCCAGGACACAAATCAGATGCGTGTAACTGGAAGCCAGAAGATAAAGGTAGCAAGACTCCTCAGGCATCCTGTATGTTGACAATCGCTGACAGCGAAAATCCAGAAGGGACATACATCGTACTGAGAAACGGAGAACAGATACCGATAGTAAATGCGGCACTCGGAAAGGCTCCACGGTTCCTGGTAGATAATATGCCAGTGGTGAGGGGAGAAGTGTGTGGTCGTCCGGTCACCGTACTGAGAGACAGCGGCTGCAACACGGTTGTGGTAAAAAGAGATCTGGTTCCCGATGATAAGTTAACTGGTGTCTCTAGTCCGGTTTTCCTACTTGATAGGACTGTAAAGTACCTGCCAGAGGCAGAGATAGAGGTGAAAACACCGTATTTTACGGGGAGCATAACGGCCAAATGCATGGAGGATCCGTTATATGATCTGGTACTCGGAAACGTCGATGGAGTGAGAAGGGTCGATGATCCCGATGAGGAATGGCACGAACAACGACCAACAAGGTCTGAAGAGAACAAAGAGGAACTGACCTCTAGGGGGACGGCAGGAGAGAGTGTGACTGCCGAAGGACTCGCCGTGAGCGAGAAAAAGTTGAGACAAGACAGTGAAGTCTTGAAGAGAAATGGAGAATGTGCGGGGGCGCTGAAAAGGGCAGCTAGCAAGACGGCGAGTTCCGAGCTACCAGTCATAACACTGGAACCCACAAAGATGGATCAGATCAAGCTGGAAACGGCCCAGAAAACTGAAGAAACACCGAGAAAGTGCTTTGCGGCCGTTGAGAAAAAGTTTGTATCGGAAAAAGTTCACGAATCTGAGTTCGTGTTATGTATGAACGTTCTCTACGGGAGGTGCGAGACTTCATCACGCAAGCAAGTGGAACAGCTGGTGGTTCCAAAAGAGTATCGAATGATGGTACTGGGAATGGCACATGAAGGAATCATGGCGGGCCAAGAGGGAACGAAGGTAACCACCGAATGTATCAAAGAAGAGGTTCGCCGCCAAGTGGCACAGCTGAAGGTCTGGACGGTCCGGTTGGTGTGGTGCAGAGCAGACCGAATGGCTTCGGACGACGACAACCGCGTGCAGACCAAGTCCGTAACGAACTCGGCGGAGCCCAGGAGATCGTTGGATCGCGGCCGGAAACGCGAGAAGCGCCACTGGTCGCGGAGCAAAGAACACAGGAAACGCTCGAGAATAAAAAATAAACGGTCTCGGCCTCGCAGCAGAGAAGAAAAGGACCGAGAGAAGGGGCACTGCAAGGACCGGCGTAAGGACAGAGACCGTTCCTCAAGGACAAGGACAGCAAGGAGAGGTCGAAGGACGAGAACGAGGAGAGGAAGAAGCGGCAGCAGTTCTTCGTGCATGCCAAGCGCAGCACAGGAGACATTCCGGACCGGATGCTGGACAGGCGGGCGATCTGGGAGGAGCGGGAACGCGAGCGGGAGAGTGAACGCTTCCCGGAGGATGAGGATGAGAACGACAGGAACAAGGTGCAGGGGCACAAGGAGAAGGAGAAGGAGAAGGAGTTCGAGACCATCAAGGAGCGCTTCCTGGGGATCCTCAAGAAGAAGAGAGCGCCTCGACCACAGCAAGTTTCTTCGACGGTAATGCATCAGAGAAGACGGCCTTGGACTGCAACCCCATCTACAAGGACAGGCTCACGGTCCAGTTCTATGGCAGGTGGTACTTCGAGGGCATCAACCTCAAGGCCCAAAAGAAGGAGCAGTCCAAGTTCTACGGCGAGCTGCTTAAGCGCAGGTGGACGCAGGCCGAGAAGGACCAGGAAGTTCTGCGGTAGAAGAAGGTGAAGCGCAAGGAGAAGCAGATTGAGGACGATCGGCACTGGTCTCAAAAGTCCTTGGAGGACACGGAGGAGCGGACTGGCGCATCATACGGGAAGACTTCAATAACTTGTAATCAGGTCACGCGAGCTTTGGGGTTTTTCGGGACCTTAGTTTGTCCTTCATGACGTACTCGTGTATACCTTCCGTTGTATTTGGAACAATTGTTTTCTTTTTCACTCGAGTACTGTGGTTTTTTTAATGTTTCTATGATTAATATTTTTATATAAACAATTGTCTTAAAAGGGGGTAATTGTGATGATGTGGGAGAACCAACGATGAGGAAAACGACGCACGTGAAAACTGTGAGTTGGACTGAGCAACACTGTGGACTGAGCAAAGGACGAGGAAGAAGACGCAGTGAACGTGGGGAAGACGGAAATGGTTAGAAGACAAAGAAGTTCAAGGCAAGAGTTGGATATACGGAAAAAACGAAGACGACGACGAGAAGGGAAGATCACAGACAGGCTCGTGACACTTGAGCGAAGGGCGGGTACGACACGGAACCCGGCTCGACAGCGGTGGTCCCGGCAGCCAAGGAGGAGCCCGGACGGACGAGTCCAGGCCCGTGGGGCTTTCACCCAAGCTCGCTGAGAAGCCTCCGCCTGTGCCTAGCAAGCAGCTGAGCATTTCCTGGACCAGACGAACGCCATGCCTACGTCGACGTGCACCACCGTGCCGTAAGCGGATGCGGCGAACTGAACTTTGTATATATACCCACACCATTGTTTTTCTAACTTCTTGTTTATTCGACTGTAAATAATATCAACCTTCTTATATTCACCGCACTGGAATTCCGAGTCCCTTTAATTATTTTTTTCCATCACATATAGTCGGGCGTTTCATACGACATGCATTGGCAGGATAGTACGACGCATAGAAAAATCTAGAAGAGTCCCTGAAACGTCAACAACGCAGTGCATTCCACACAACCCAATGGAAAAACACGGGAAGTCTGGCCGCTTCTGACCTCATAGCTACTGCGCATGCGCGGTTTTACTGCACTGGCACGATAGACCGCGTTTCGGTCTATCGGCCGTTGAATATTTTATTTCCGCAGATCAACCGCATGTACGGACAACAAGATAGTTTTCAAATCGCTCCCAGAAATTTATTAAACCACTACCATTGCACACAACGACTTTTAGACACATTTACAAATGTTAAACTTCTCTTTAAAGCGGAAGGCAAATTATTTTATATAATTACACTATTTTCATGCCAACCAAGACTCGTAAATCAAACACGAAGTATCGTGAAGATTGAGAGGAAAGCAGGAATATCACAAGAAGCATGCTTGCAGTGTACTAACTATAAAAATAGCGATGCAATATTATCCATGATAGATGCCTAAACCTCCTCGTTCAGCACAGAGGAACAGAAACACAAAGTAGAGAGAGAGAAGGTCGCCCTTATTCAGCGGGAGCCTTACAGTGGCCGAAGACCTGTTTTTAGATCGAAGCCTGTTCAACAAACAAATCGCAATAATTCATAAGTTGATAAATAATTGATAGAGGTATCAAAAGGGTCGTATTGTCACGCTAGATAGCTTATGTGTTAGCAGCCTGTCCAGTGCTTTTTTAAAATATATTAATTAGGTTATTCAGGAAACGTTACCTACAATTATATCAGCCGTAGATAAATCAGTCTTTTGATATGTCAAATTAAACTAAAGATGAGGGGAAGCGCAATAAAAAACAGTGTTGAGTGTCAGCCCAGAGTGAGTGTTTTTTTCTTTGTGTGAGTGAACGTTTGAACTGTGTCTGGTCTTGTGCGCTGTGAAGAGGTAAGCCGGATCCAGTGATCAATACCCAGTAGTAAGCGACTGTAATTAGGAGGCTGGTCTCATTCTAAGCTTGGGCACCTTGCGAGGCATCTGCGATGTTTATGCCCTCCTTCTTCGTCCAGGCTACAGCAGATTAAAAGGGAGCAGTGATAATATCGACGCAGATACAATAAACTTCATGGGCCACCACACGAACTTCTCTGATGTACCGGCTTCTCAGCCAGAGCTCCACACGTTGACAGGAGTGTCTGGCAGCTGCGTTGTCGCCGAAGGTGAAAATCTTGAGCTCCTCCTTTCACAGCACCTTTAATTGCAATTTCGTGGAGACGCTGCGCTGGAGGAGGGTGCGCTGGCTGCCGCCGTCGAGGAGGAACCAAACGAGGGCAGGCCTCTGTAGGAACTCTGCCCTGAGCCTGTGCAGGTCCGAATGCGGACCTGCGACGCCTTTTATTTAATGGGTCGATCTCCCACTCCAAGAGAAGACTGTAACACCGGTTGTCCGTGGATGTCGTTAGCTGCTGTAGCTGCTGTTAATATTCCGTCCTCTCTTTTGTGACACCGCGGGTGCCTGTCAGGTCAGGTTCACACACATAGTTAGATTGCTCCTGGAGAATCGCCAACATTTCAGCCGTTTCGACGATCTGCAGTTTCTGGATCTGTGACCATTCTTTACGCAGCGGAAGCAACGATTATCGGGTTTCCGGATGTCTCTTCTGTCTGTGACGGACATTCATGCAGCTGCCAGGTCTTAGTTACAACGTTATAAATGCAAAAACGCAAATTTTTTGTCTGTGCTAGTCATGGCATTTAAGGCCATTGCTGGAGGGATAGGACCTGCCTGGTAGCTGCTCTTGTTGTGATGCGAAAGCTCGTAGGTCGGCTGGTCATTCTATGCGTCTACTGTTCGCATCGTCTCACAGAGATTTAATCTCTCTTTTAGGAAGCATAGACAGATGTTTAATCGATCTCCCTCTTCGTATGTCACTCTCTTGTTACCGATGATATTCGAAGCGAGGTCAGCAGACATGGCTTTCTTCAGCACGGTGAGGAGCAATACTCGGTACATGCCTGCACTGACCTTGAAGGCATTAAGACTCTTACCCCTCCTCTGTATATTCAATGATAGAACGAAGTTTGTCTACGCTTCGGGATTCTCGCACTTGTCTGATGTTCAGCAGCCTCGAGTGATGGCCGTCGACTATACTAAACTTGCGGCCAGTATCTCTCCCGCAGAATTTCAAGGACCTGGTCATAATTCGTCGAAGTGAGGTAAGGCCCTTCTACACCCACTACTGCCTTTTCCGTGAGGTTGCTGGTAAGGTACTTGAACTTGTCGACATTAGAGATCGTCGAGTTCCACGCACTGTCGTAGCTCACGTAGCGATGCAGGCCAGTTGGTTACGCATATTGAAAAGTAGTGAAAGCGCGAATAAAGACGAATGCGAAGACGAGAGGCTAGTCCTGTCTGCCTTTCCGTCTTCGTATTCGTCTTTATTGTGCGCTTTCATTACTTTTGGTAGCTCACCCCAAATTTTGTAATCTAAACTTGGACAGCACTACCCGTTGTGCTTGTCTACACGGCACTCGCACTCGTTGTCGCTTGCTTTATGAAGCCTGGATTTAATGTTGGCGGACTCGCTAACGCTATGTCGTTCCCCCGGGCATGATCGCGTAAGAAACCTTTAAGCTTAGTCTTCGCTATGCGGATATGCTTCCTGTGGCTTTCGGCCCACGTAATCTCTTCCTCTCAGGCCTCGTCTTCGAAGCCCTGCTCAATATCGCGGTCGAGTTCCTTCAGGAATCTTTCTTACAGTAAGAAAAGAACTAATTTGTTATCCAGCCAACCAAGCCGATGTTCCATACGCCATGGCTGCGATCTCGCTGATGAGGTTGGTTGTCGCTGATCGCACCACTGCCCGCTTTTTCTGTGCTCGGCCGGTGGGGGCATTCTGCTGGTCTCCATCTGCTCTGTGACTTCTTAACGCTCTTGGGTTTCGATACCAAAATATAGGATTATGTCCTAAATTGCCTTAATAACTTCTCTTTGCAACGTGTTTTTAGTTAACCAGGCAGACCCCCAAACGTCCATTTCGTTTGGGACCATACACAACACTTCATCTTCTTTACTCAACCAATTGTACAAAGCACAAAAGATATCAACAACTACAACATATCGCGCGCGCTGATGAAGGCTGAAAAAGCGTTACACTTCACACTCTTGAGCGCAGAAAGCGAAAGCGGCTTGTACACATACTGCTCAGGTTGTAATGTTTGCATATTCATAGAACTTTATTACACCCAGGCGTGGTGTAAGCCGTGTCTCCTGGGCCCGTTTGCTCGAAGCCCTAACCGCGGCTAAAGTTAGCCCAGTACCTAGGAGAGGGATTTTGAAATAACGTTTCTGGCTCGGTAGGGAAGCTGGGAAACATGGCGGTGCCCCGGTGAGTGAGCGCCGCTCGCTTTGGAACTAGTATGTCGTTATAGCTGCAATATCCAGCGCGTTAGTCAGCAACAAACGGTGCAGAAGGCGTCCGCTTTGTCCTCATCACTTAAATCACAAATTATGAGCAATGACCTCACCGCATTTTTTAGATAGTTTTTCGATTCTGGCCATTCCTAAGCCCAAATGAACGCGATAATTGTCGGCATGGCAGCGTCTTTGGAAAGTGGATTGCCTTGACTCAATTGGCCGGGTATTGATAGCACAAAAAAGCAGACAGCGTCCCAACAGACCTTTCTCTAAATTTCCCAAGCAACCCACTGATATGGCTGGTTATGAAACAATTTATAGTCGCACCATTTTGACAAACCATAGTGCCATTGCAAAAACAATTTCTGCAATTCATGAAACAAATTGAAATTGCGAACATGGAGGAATCGCAACCGCCGTAGTTCCTTTCTCGGAATCAATTCCATTTGAACTTGCCGATGCTCAGTGAAACGCGCGCAGAAGCAGCACTGGTCCATTCACAGCCTCCCGATTGTGGTTTTTGCATCAGAGGCTCGCTCGCTACGGGCATCTAGGAGTCCATAAGTCTGGTAACGCCCACACATCTAGTGACATTTCTGTGCCCAACGAGTTGTTCCGAGCGGGAAATCACGACAAATGCCAATCAGGCTATTCTCGAACACGTTTCGCTATCTGTATTGAATATGAAAAAAAAACACCTCAACTTCCTGTGACAGGATAAGAAATGTCTGTGATTGAATACTGAACTTCACTTGTATTCAATCAATATGTAGTTCCAGGAAAAGGTAATATCGAAATAGTTTCGCCATTTAAGTTATCGTTGTTTTCGTAAGTTGACTATTTTTGTAGCAGTATAAAATAAGACTGTTTTAATTGTTGTTTTTACTTAAAACAATTATTTCTTGTGAAGTTCGTTGCTTTCTTTTTAAATCACTACACCGAAGAAACCATTTACTTAAATTATCATGGACATTGGGTCATTATTGGTCGAGCAGAAAATGTACATTATTAGAAACTGTGGTCTGTGAAAAGATAAATAATATACTAACAACTAAAGATAAACGTAATGTAATGATACTAAGTTATAGTTACAACGTTATTTTATTTAAAATAAATTTTATGACTGTAGAATACATTGAAATAATGTTATAAACCATCGAAAATGAACCAAGAGGCAAACACGGCGGAGTTGCACGTTAAGGTTGGTTCACAGAGCCCCGTTATCTTCAGTCGCGTTATGTTGCGGGAGCTTAGACCTTCTTACGGGCGACGTTCGAGGTACGGATATGCCGATGATTCAGATCGTGACGTCAGGAATTCTAAGCAAACGCGCCGGCGTGAATGGACCTTAAGTCTGAAAGGGAGTATGGTGTAGTTCAATGAGAAAGCCGTCACGAACGTGCTGCAGGAACGAGCGCTGCACTGTCAAGTTTGCTCGCTAAATTTAGTGAGGAAATTGACGTTGTGACTTGAGGTTACGTAGCCTCGGCACCAAACCAGCTTCTCCGTTAAATTTAGCGTAGAAAGCGCTGTAGGAAGTAAAGAGAGATGGGTATAGGAGGGAAGGGGACGTACAGTAGATAGGGAAAAGGAGGGGAATGGGTGTGAAGGGAGTCAGGTCAAGAGAGGCACCGTAGGAAAGTGAGGGGACGAATTAGTAGAGGGAGGGAAAGGGAAAGAAGGAGAAAGAGACGGGGAGAGGAAATAAGATGTATCAAAATACCCCTGCAGTTCCTACGTTAAAGGTCAACACCGCTTCATTTTTGATATGTATAAAGCTATCCAGCCCTGTTCAGTTTAATCTAGGAAACCACATATCAAATATTACGATCGAATTATATTTATATATTTAATAAACTGGCCAGCAAACTTTCAAATGAACCAAGCTGCCGAAATCTTCTAACTCTAGCGTGCGGCGTGAGGCGCAATCAACAGCGCAGTCGATACCACGGAGTTGGAGCAGCCAACATTGAGCCACTATGTCAAAGTCATGCCTATGTCCTTGTCACGTTTCGTTTATTTTTGCTTCTCAGAGCGACATTGAACGCTGACATCATGAGTTCCTTCTCCCGGTGTTGGCTCAACGGTGTCCACGTGATCACTGTAACAGGGATGCGCTAGTTTACGCTGCACTGCGCGCTTTTCGGAGCTGAGAGCTGGGAACAGTCTGCCTCGTCTCGCCGCTTTTGTAGTTTAAGAACGAAGTTTGTTTACGATGCGAGCGCGGTCCGCGTCTCCGACGCCTATAGCGGCGATGCCTGGCGAAAGATCCATAGGCTCACGATATTGTGTTGCTGCCTGCTTTAACTACCTGTTGATCAGCCCGGGAGTTGTCTTTCACAAGTGTCTACGCGACAGTGCGCATCTGAATGTATAAACGGAAATCCCGTGTCGATGGAACTCTGGAAAGCCGCTGTGGTCAAATCGTAGGACAACAATCTGTTCTGATTGCTTATGCTTATTACACTAGTTTGCTGCTACCAGCTAAATGGAAAAGAAAGATGTGCGTAAATATATTAGTTTTGCTGTGAAACCAAATGAATGTGCACACGAGCATACTTATTACCGCATTCACAATTTCCGCTGACTACGTTTCTATTGACAACAAACGTGTAGTCTGCAGTACAGCTTCATAGAGCTACACAATTAAGGCTGTTAAAGCCGGAGGCACATGCACGATCAATCGACCACTGCGTCGGTCGCACTAGGCTCCCGGCAATTCCCAGTGTACGAGCATATATGTTTCGCGCCTGTAAAAACAAGGCGCGAAGACTCAACTATTTTCGAGAAAAGAATGGGAACTCGAAGGTTTATGTGCCAGACCTACGAAGGACATCTGGCACGCCCCGGCGGAGGCCTGATGATTAATTTGAACCTCCTGAGGATCTCGCGACGAGTAACCGCGAGATCTCGGAATCACGGCGCTTTCGCGTCGAATTGCGGGCACCTCTGCCGAGATTCCAACCCGCAAACTGGGCATGCGCAGGTTGAGTTATGTTCTAAAATATTTTGTGGCACTTCGAAAAAACAATTAGGAGTGCGGAACACAGCGTTGTTCGGCGCTGAAAGCCAGCAAGCGCACGGGCGCGCACAGCCGGCTTCGTGTCCAAAAAGTTATCCCCATGTTACGAGCTTACGATGTATCAATAATTACTTTCTTCGCGCGGTGTCCACATAACAGGAATGATCCCTTCCTGCCGATAACCTTGCTATAGCCAAACTCTCGGTGGCACATTATTTTGGCATGTAAGAGGAACAATAATTGGGCACGTCACCTCACACAGCAGAGGTTCGTGAGCTGTGCGATGGCTGTTGTAACTAAGCTCTATTCCATCAACGATTTCGTGTGGACAAGTGAATGCACTGCGCTGTTGACTCTGCTATAGATCATTCGTTTCTTCGGAAATTGGCTGCGGCACGATGGTGCATATATATATATATGTGTTCCGTAGTATTCTTCAGCTTCTACAGGTGCTTCCGAAATATGTGTTTGAAAAAACTTACTTTTTGGAAAAAATGCGCATCAGGACAACGGACAGAAAGGAAGACACAGACACAGCGCTGTTTACAACTAAACTTTATTTTCGTTGTCACTCTATATACCGGCGCGAAGGAAAACAAGTTAAAGACGTTTACGATTTTTGGTAACGCCGAAGTAGAGCGCAGCTCTTGAGCAGGAGGAGGCGATGGTACGGAGGGAAGGTGTGCCCCTCTTCTTTCCCCTCTAAATTTAGCGGAAAAAACTTTTCCGCTAAATATAGTGGGAAACTCTTACTCCTCCTGACGTCACACGTAACATCGCGTGTGACGGTACGGAGCCAACTCTCGTGAACTTCTTGAGGCAACCCTCAAAACCCTTGCGAGGGTACCCCTTGTGGCCCTCGTGAGGGTAACCCTCGTGACCCCCATGAGGGCAACTCTGTGAACCTCGTGAGGGTAACCCTCGTTACACCCAGTGAGGGTAACCTCGTGACCCTCGTTAGGTAACCCTTTGAGGGTAACCAACCCTCGCAACCCTCGTGAGCGTGACAGTCGTGACCCTGGTGAGGGTAACCCTCGTAACCCTTGTGAGAGCAACCCTCATAACCCTCGTAATCCTCACGAGGGTAACGCTCGTAACGTCATTATGGGAAACTTCCCATAATGCAACGCGCAGTTACGCCGACGCCGATGCCGACGCCGATGGCGACCCCGCTCGAGCCGTAAACGGGCGCCTTAGAGATGAGCTCTGAAAAGCGCAAGGGGGGCCGCAGTGGTGCAGATGTTGTTGGATGTTGTAGCAAACTACATTGGCGAAAACGGCGGAGCAAACGACACTTGCACTTTGCTCTAAGCTCGCCGGCCGCCGCATAAAGGATAACGTGACCTTTCAGACCACGTGGTTCGACGTGACGTCGACATGGTTCTCACCACACGAGAGCAATGTTGCCTGTCGGAACCAAAATTTAGTTATCGGTATAAAAAATAAAAATAATAATAATAATATTAATAATAATAATAATAATAATAATAATAAACGTTTATTTCCACGAACAGGTGTTTTCCCGGGGGCGTGCGAGGGCGAAACAGAAAGGCGGAAGCCGGTACGCTGGGGCGTCTCTCGGCCCAACCCCCAGGAAACGAAAAACAAAGCTAAATATTACAAAAAGCACGTAACATACAGAAAAGACCACGCAATCGGTCGCGTTCGCGAGGCCCTAGCACGGCCCGAGTATCCTCAAAGGGCTTCCAAACCGAAATCGGTAAGCGCGCGCGATATTGGCGCGACTGCCACCAACGCGAGAGGAAGACCCGCCAGAAGGGAGAGACCGAGGACGGCACAGCACCCTGGCAGGCCCCCGCTCGCGACAGGGCCCCCCATCTCGGCAGAAGTCGAG
The DNA here is from genome assembly GCA_037355805.1 of Ixodes ricinus. Lineage (NCBI taxonomy): Eukaryota > Metazoa > Arthropoda > Arachnida > Ixodida > Ixodidae > Ixodes > Ixodes ricinus. The sequence continues at coordinate 6,835 of JAZHYW010005193.1, read as the reverse complement.
GGCCACGCGCGCCCCGCGCTCCCGGCCCGAACGCAGCTACCCCAGACTATCAGTTCCGCGCTCGCGTAAAAGTCCGGCAAAGAAGCGCGGATCCCGCCCGGTTTTCAGGGATGGGGAAGTGCACGTCCAGGGGCGCTGAGGGAAAGGCCTCTTATCGCAGCTGAGAGAAAACGTGCGGCTATGGCGAACTGTGAAAGCCCGTAGCTGCTCGGTTTGTCCGGACCGCTTAGTAATACGGAGGACCGGGTTGAGATAAGTGTTCTCTAGCGAACCGTGTAGGAGGCGGCACAACAGTCTCACACACCCAACGACCCGTCGATAGTATAGTGTATGCCAGCTGAGGCGCCTCAGTTGATCCTCATAGATCTGGGGGGTGACCAGCGTCCGGTACGTCCGCGACAGGAGAGCTCGTGTTGCGCGACGCTGGACCCCCTCCAGGCACTGAGAGAGGTGGGCTTGGTGGGGGCTGCAGATGGAAACGCAGTACTCTAAGCGCAGGAGCACCAGATCGGTGTAGAGCACGCGAAAGGCCTCCAGACCGCAGGAACGTGAGACCCTTGAGACGAATCCGAGCGTTCGACGTGCCTTTGCCACAATGTTGGAGATGTGTAGGGCAAAATCCAAAGGAGGCGCAAGGGTCGCCCCTAGAATCTGAAGATGTGTGCGACCGACACAGGAGCGCTAGAAAAAGAATAACAAGGCGTTTCCACACATTTTTTGTTACTGAAAGCGTATAGCAGTATGCATCTGTAATGAGGCTTACTCTGTAGATGGCTTGGCAGCAGAGCAGTCTGCAATCAAAGAGAAGTGGTCTGGAAGGCGGGAGCCAGAAGAATGGTGGTTCAAACGGGTCAAAACGGTTGTGTCGTCAGAGTATTGGATAAGCAGGGTGTTCTCTCTCTTCGGCATGTCATCAACGGAAATCGAGAAGAGAGTGGGTCCCAGCACAGAGCCTTATGGCACACCCGAGGAAATGGCGAAGTCCTCAGACGAAGACCCGTGGAACACCACCTTGTGAGAGCAAACCAATAAGAAGCGAGCTATCCAACGAAGCAGAGGGCCGTGTACACCAACATCTGCGAGCTTCTGCCGAAGAAGGTGATGGTCCAGCGTGTCAAACGCATTGCTGTAGTCTAGTTGGATGAGGACCGTGGAAGTCTGGTCGTTCAGCGCATCGCTTATGTAGTGCACGATGGTAGCCAGGGCAGTTTCACAACTTCTTCCAGGCCTAAATCCGTGCTGCGACGCGTAGAGTATGTTGCTGACGGTCAGGTAGTCTAGAAGGGTCCGATTTAGCATCCTCTCGAAAGTTCCGCATAGGTTCGACGTGACTGAGACTGGCCGATGCGATGAGGTCATTTACGGGCTTGCCTTTCTCTGTGTGGATAGGCGTCACCAGGGCCCGCTTCCAGAGGACTGGAACAGCAGCAGTGTCCTAGAAAGTCTGGAATATTGATAACAAAGATGGGGATACCTGCGGACAGAGCAGCCTGAGGAATGCCGGTGGGAAGTTGTCAGGGCCTGGTGAGAGCGAGGGCTTAATTTGTCGAAAAGCTTCGTGGAAGTGCTCGAGTGACAGGGTTATGTCAGGCATCAGGAGGCTAGGGCATGGCGTGTTCCCCTCAATGTTTTGCCGAGGTGGTCAATGTCTGGTGTGGGCGTACGGGCGTTGAAACACCGGCGAATTGCTGGGCAAAGGACTGTGCAATATCACGTGGGGATGTGAGTGGGACGTTGTTGTTCACGAAGGTTGGCTTGTTGCTACAGGTCCGTAACCTGCTTATGTACGACCAGAACAATTTCGGGTCCTCCCTGGCCTTAAGTGCAGCGTTACGGGTATAGCTGATGTGATAAGTTTGGATAGCAGCTTTCACGTTCTCTGAAGGTCCTTTGCTGCCCGGAGAGTCTCTGCACACTGCAGCCGAGCTGCCTTATTGAAAAGCGCTCTTTTCTCTGACTTGCCACCTTTATAATATCGTGCGTAATCCAGGGGCCCGCTCCTGATGGATAGAACGAAGTGAATGAGGAATATACTGGCGCTGAATGGCACTCGAAAAATAGCACCATAAGTCAAAGTTTGAGAGACAGTCACTTCCTGCAGTCGTCATGCACCAAGGCGCAAGATGAGCTAGATTACCGAGGTGATAGTGGTCAGTTTCATGAAATCTCCAAGTAGTACGAGCCAAGTGGCCCTTCCTGGGCATGGAGGTTGCAAAGGACACCTCCACAGCCATATGGTAGCTACCACTAAGGCTGGGGTAAAGATCGCAGGAGAGAACTTTTGTGATGTCCGCAGTGAAGATCAAGTCGAGGAAACTGCTCCGAGGCAGATAGGTGGGGCTGTGGCAGACTTGTAGAAGCCCAGCTGAAGTAACTTGAGTCCAGGAGAAAATCGTCAAAATCATCTCCAGGAAACGGTTCGTCGTGAATCCACCTGTCGATATGGGAGTTAAAATCGCCAATGATCAGGATGTCACAGTACGGTTTCAGCAATGCACAGGTGAGGGAGGCGTCGAGTAGCTTGCAGGCGGCGTCCCGCGTGGAGGGAGCAGTACATGCTCCCGAGCAGGACAATACCTTGTGGCGTGTAAAGATAAATGAAGATCGCCTCCAGGTCGGGGTGGACAAGGTCGTGCCGCCGGTCGGCTGTAAAGCCGGTGGGGGCGGCGACACGCACTCTTTCGCCTCTGCCACCTCTGTCTCGGTGGTGTGTATATGGCGTGTGCAGTGCCGAAACGCTCACCGTCGTGCACACTGGCGTCGAGCCAGGTCTCCGTTAGCAGGAACATTATGTTGTCTGGTAGTCAGCTTACGATAGTCTGAGAATCCTGGACCTTATTCTTCAGGCCACGACAGTTCGTGTACCACAGGTTGAGAGACTTACGTAGCATGCCACCGACACCAGGCCGGCTGCCGACACGTCCAACACTGCGCCTGCAAAGAGGCGCGCGCACCGCTGACGCCGCCGCCCGCCAGAGCATCAGGGAAGAGTACAGCGCTGGATGAGGCATCCATGGGTGAAACAACTGATTCAGGAACGGCAGAGACATCGAAGTAGTCGTCCGAGAAGTGGGGCAGCGAACACATCATACATACCCACGGATCGCTGGATGAGCCCAGTCGGCGGTATTGTCCCAGCGACATATGGACGCAGCCGCGGTGGAACCATCCCTCACAAGTGTCACAACAGAGAGCGGCCTAATTGTCTCTTACTCGCTTCGTGCAACAGGTGCAGGTAGTTTGCTGCGCACCCGGGTTGGGAGCGATATTGCCTGCGAGAAGCAGGCACCACACGATGTTGTGACGATGAGCGTGCATCGTGAAGCCGGCGGCGGAGGACCGACGGCGATCCGGCGAATAGCGCGGCTGGCTAGGCCTAAGCGACGTCGTAGCCCCAACGGCAATCCAGCTGGAGAGGGGCAGTGATGTCTGCAGAGGGGTCATGGGATACCTGGAACGCTTAAGAGTCTCGAGGCCCGTGAAATCGTCTAGACATAGCTTTAGTAGCGAAACAAAAATAAAGGCAGAAGCAGAGCGGCGAAGATGTGCGTGCGGACGCCATGCCACACACCAGTAGATATGTTTAAACTAGGATTACATAAAAGATATTCCACATTTCGCGAATCCGAGGACGTGGGGCTGTTTAAAAGTGCTTTAGGAAAGGGAATAACATGTAAGCCTGAAATTTTGGGAATGAAGCGGAGTTGCCCTTTAATTGCTATTGGTTTTAGCGCTAGTAACCTCCAGGCATTTCTTCTCCAGCTCTGCCTACAGCACTCTCCACTAATCTCCACTACATTCACTCCACCCACTGCTCTCCACCCTATTGACACTTTGACCTATTGACTTTCCCTGTCCGATCGACCTGTGTGCACAGAGTATGGGGAATGATAAGCTGATGCATTAACGTAGCAGCTTGGGCGAGTTTGTTGTAGTGTGCGCTGTAGTGTTTGTTAATATTGTCACGAAGGAAGAGGCGACAAACAAGGAATAGCTGCGCTCGGCGGCAGTATGAGCTGAGGCCTGTCGTTGCGGAAAAACTTCATCGACCCTGCGCAGTTCAGACATCTATCAACAAGTGGTTTATCTTGGAGTTCAAAGAAGAAAGTTATCAAGATCTACAGGGAAGGAGCCACCAGGAGAATACAAGAACTCTACACGGCGTGCAACAGACTTTGGGACCTCCTCTTGGGAAAGGACTACAGGCATCGCAAAGAGTTCCAGCACTGGGACAACATCAAGAAGGCACAGTTCCACAGGATTTGGTATGTCAAACGAACGCAAGTCTTGAACTCTGTTAAGATAATGAAGAGGAGGGAGAATTGTTTGCCTTTGGTATGGCGTAGTGCTCAGTGTGTGTCGGGATCCCGTTTAAATGTAGTCAACCCATGTAACATTTTGATTTCCGAAAGAACGGAAAGTTTTTTAGCCAAGGGACCTAAATTTTGTCTCAATGTGAGGCCTTCCAGACTCGATGTGTTTTCCGCTGTTCAAAACGTTGCGCGCTTGGTAGGTCATGATGAAAAGACGGCTTTTGTGGATCAGACGGTGGGGAGATTAGATAAAGTCATGGGAGACATGTACCCGAAAGAAAAAAGGAATTTTAAGGATGTAAACATGGTCAAGAATGAGATAGATTCACGGTCGTTAAAATTACTCCAAACAGATAAATCGGGGAGGTTTGGTATCCTCCCGATGAAAGAATTTCAAAACAAAGCTGAAAATGCCATGAGTGTATTGTTCAAGGACTGGAACGGAAAGTTGGCAAAGATGAGAAGGGATATATGCACAGTGTTAAAGGAAGAAGATAAAGAGCAAGTTGCCAAAAGCATAATGAATCAATCCAAAATGTACCTATGTTTGAAATTTTTCCTAAAGGACCATAAAGTGGAGATGCCTCTTAGAGTGGTTGTAAACGAAAACGGAACGTGGCAAAAAGTAGTGTCTAAGTTTCTGCAGCATGGGTTAAGTCAGGTCAGTTTGGACAAATCCTTATCGCTGAGAAACACAGAAGAACTTATTCAGATCTTGGAACACAACCATGGGAGGAAGAGTTCGGTATTCTCTATGGATATAAAAGATTTATATTATTCTCTGGAAAAGAAGAGGTTGATGAACGCAGTGAAGGAGGTGCTAGAGTTGAATCTGGTAAAGTTTCAATCGGAATCGGGCGTAACAGTGGAAAGCTTCCTTACCGTGTTGGATCTCTATTTAAAGTCAACAGTCCTCGAATACAATAATCGAAAATACATCCAGAAAGAAGGTGTATGCATAGGCTCGTCGGTCGCTCCGTTGTTAGCTGAGATATACCTCAACAGTTTGGATAGAGTGTTGTTTGACAGGATGATTGAGTTGTCACCTAACGTGGGCTTCATCAGAAGATATGTAGATGATATTTTTGTCTGCACGTTTGAAGAAGGAAAGTCGGAGTATCTTGAAAAGCTTATTAGGTCAACGGCCCCGGAGTTACATTTCACAGTAGAAAAACCAGAGGAGAACATGTTGCAGTTTTTGGACTTGCGCATTCAGGTGAAAAATGGTCTATGTTGGGAATATGGTAAGAAGATGGCTAAACCGGTGCTTCCCAAACAAAGTTGTCACTCTAAAATTGTTAAGGCGGGAGTTGCGAAATCATTAATTGGTAATGCGCTAAAAAGATCATGTACCCATTTCATGAGTCAAGCTTTAAAAAGACAATGGGGAAGACTGGAGGACGCGGGGTATGAGGAAACTTTTCTAAAACGACAACTTTCTATTCAAATCAGAGAAAAGCGGGATGAACCAAGTGTGAGGAACCGACGAGTTGCTATACCGTATTTTCACGATATTTCCCATAACATAAGAGCGTCGGCGAAAAAGTTTGGCGTAGAAACAGTGTTCACATCCGATTTTAAGTTATGCAAACTTACACCTTTTGAATCGAAACAGGAAGTTTGCCAGAAGGCACATCGCGAAAAGTCGGTTTCGTGTGAGAATTCTGTGGTTTATGAGATTCCTTTGGAGTGTGGATTTAAATACGTAGGTCAGACGTCGAGATGTGTAAATGATAGACTGACGGAACACAAACGGAATGTGAAAAACAACGCGTCCAATTCCGAGTTAGCAAGGCACCTTCTAGAGTGTAATAATTGTAAAGCCAACTGGTCTGAAACGGAAATAATTCACAAAGAACGTAATGATATGAAACGTGTAGTACAAGAAACAATTCGTATAAAAACGTCTGGCAACTGTATAAGTCAGGCGTCATTGCAGTTTGGGAACGAATGTAAACAATTTCTACGCTTGTAAATTTTTTTTTTTATTAGCAGTGTTTATATGTGTATCCTTGGATATGTTCGAGAAAGTCGCAGTGTTTAGCCAATTGTGGTTCGTTGTAGGAGGGCAATGTCGTTCTCAGTTTTGGAGATGGCCCCAAGTTCCGACTGTTAGCAGTGTCTAGTATTGTTTCTTTGGACTGATTGAGTTGTTAGAGGAAACGCATCTTTGAAGGTCAAACCCTTTCTTTGTGTTCAGTAGTGATTCACCTACGTTCGCCGGGTGGCGGTGGTTATGCTAGAATGTGACCCTTTGTGTGAGTGTTTCGCAGCCGAGGTCAAGGGAGATAAGAGAAGGTTTACCCAAATGTCATTGTCCTCTTGTCAAATTGTTTTTTTTTTTTTGTAGAGACGGCGTTGGAATTGTGGTATAAAAGGCGTGTACGAAATAAACTTTGCAGCTGAGTTTGAGACGTTGCCTCCTCTTTTTCTACCTTCTGTTGTGTTCTCTTTCTGCCCCAGTCTCAGGTTTACAATCATGTTCAACTTACACCAGCTCGCCTGCACTCTGACTATTTTTT
>JAZHYW010005192.1:0-11213 GCA_037355805.1 Ixodes ricinus | reverse complement strand
AATTAAAGGGACTCGGAATTCCAGTGCGGTGAATATAAGAAGGTAGATATTATTTACAGTCGAATAAACAAGAAGTTAGAAAAACAATGGTGTGGATATATATACAAAGTTCAGTTCGCCGCATCCGCTTACGGCACGGTGGTGCACGTCGACGTAGGCATGGCGTTCGTCTGGTCCAGGAAATGCTCAGCTGCTTGCTAGGCACAGGCGGAGGCTTCTCAGCGAGCTTGGGTGAAAGCCCCACGGGCCTGGACTCGTCCGTCCGGGCTCCTCCTTGGCTGCCGGGACCACCGCTGTCGAGCCGGGTTCCGTGTCGTACCCGCCCTTCTCTCAAGTGTCACGAGCCTGTCTGTGATCTTCCCTTCTCGTCGTCGTCTTCGTTTTTTCCGTATATCCAACTCTTGCCTTGAACTTCTTTGTCTTCTAACCATTTCCATCTTCCCCACGTTCACTGCGTCTTCTTCCTCGTCCTTTGCTCAGTCCACAGTGTTGCTCAGTCCAACTCACAGTTTTCACGTGCGTCGTTTTCCTCATCGTTGGTTCTCCCACATCATCACAATTACCCCCTTTTAAGACAATTGTTTATATAAAAATATTAATCATAGAAACATAAAAAAACCACAGTACTCGAGTGAAAAAGAAAACAATTGTTCCAAATACAACGGAAGGTATACACGAGTACGTCATGAAGGACAAACTAAGGTCCCGAAAAACCCCAAAGCTCGCGTGACCTGATTACAAGTTATTGAAGTCTTCCCGTATGATGCGCCAGTCCGCTCCTCCGTGTCCTCCAAGGACTTTTGAGACCAGTGCCGATCGTCCTCAATCTGCTTCTCCTTGCGCTTCACCTTCTTCTACCGCAGAACTTCCTGGTCCTTCTCGGCCTGCGTCCACCTGCGCTTAAGCAGCTCGCCGTAGAACTTGGACTGCTCCTTCTTTTGGGCCTTGAGGTTGATGCCCTCGAAGTACCACCTGCCATAGAACTGGACCGTGAGCCTGTCCTTGTAGATGGGGTTGCAGTCCAAGGCCGTCTTCTCTGATGCATTACCGTCGAAGAAACTTGCTGTGGTCGAGGCGCTCTCTTCTTCTTGAGGATCCCCAGGAAGCGCTCCTTGATGGTCTCGAACTCCTTCTCCTTCTCCTTCTCCTTGTGCCCCTGCACCTTGTTCCTGTCGTTCTCATCCTCATCCTCCGGGAAGCGTTCACTCTCCCGCTCGCGTTCCCGCTCCTCCCAGATCGCCCGCCTGTCCAGCATCCGGTCCGGAATGTCTCCTGTGCTGCGCTTGGCATGCACGAAGAACTGCTGCCGCTTCTTCCTCTCCTCGTTCTCGTCCTTCGACCTCTCCTTGCTGTCCTTGTCCTTGAGGAACGGTCTCTGTCCTTATGCCGGTCCTTGCAGTGCCCCTTCTCTCGGTCCTTTTCTTCTCTGCTGCGAGGCCGAGACCGTTTATTTTTTATTCTCGAGCGTTTCCTGTGTTCTTTGCTCCGCGACCAGTGGCGATTCTCGCGTTTCCGGCCGCGATCCAACGATCTCCTGGGCTCCGCCGAGTTCGCTTACGGACTTGGTCTGCACGCGGTTGTCGTCGTCCGAAGCCATTCGGTCTGCTCTGCACCACACCAACCGGACCGTCCAGACCTTCAGCTGTGCCACTTGGCGGCGAACCTCTTCTTTGATACATTCGGTGGTTACCTTCGTTCCCTCTTGGCCCGCCATGATTCCTTCATGTGCCATTCCCAGTACCATCATTCGATACTCTTTTGGAACCACCAGCTGTTCCACTTGCTTGCGTGATGAAGTCTCGCACCTCCCGTAGAGAACGTTCATACATAACACGAACTCAGATTCGTGAACTTTTTCCATATACAAACTTTTTCTCAACGGCCGCAAAGCACTTTCTCGGTGTTTCTTCAGTTTTCTGGGCCGTTTCCAGCTTGATCTGATCCATCTTTGTGGGTTCCAGTGTTATGACTGGTAGCTCGGAACTCGCCGTCTTGCTAGCTGCCCTTTTCAGCGCCCCCGCACATTCTCCATTTCTCTTCAAGACTTCACTGTCTTGTCTCAACTTTTCTCGCTCACGGCGAGTCCTTCGGCAGTCACACTCTCTCCTGCCGTCCCCCTAGAGGTCAGTTCCTCTTTGTTCTCTTCAGACCTTGTTGGTCGTTGTTCGTGCCATTCCTCATCGGGATCATCGACCCTTCTCACTCCATCGACGTTTCCGAGTACCAGATCATATAACGGATCCTCCATGCATTTGGCCGTTATGCTCCCCGTAAAATACGGTGTTTTCACCTCTATCTCTGCCTCTGGCAGGTACTTTACAGTCCTATCAAGTAGGAAAACCGGACTAGAGACACCAGTTAACTTATCATCGGGAACCAGATCTCTTTTTACCACAACCGTGTTGCAGCCGCTGTCTCTGAGTACGGTGACCGGACGACCACACACTTCTCCCCTCACCACTGGCATATTATCTACCAGGAACCGTGGAGCCTTTTCGAGTGCCGCATTTACTATCGGTATCTGTTCTCCGTTTCTCAGTACGATGTATGTCCCTTCTGGATTTTCGCTGTCAGCGATTGTCAACATACAGGATGCCTGAGGAGTCTTGCTACCTTTATCTTCTGGCTTCCAGTTACACGCATCTGATTTGTGTCCTGGCTTGCCGCACCTCCAGCACGCAGATCCGTGTTGAGCTCTGGAACTGGTCCAGCATTCTGCGGCTTTATGTCCAGGCTTGTTGCAGAGGAAACATCGGCTCACTCCCTTGGTGGGAACTTTCAGTCGACTATCCTCTTTATTACGACCTCCACTCTTATGGCTTAGGTCCTCTTCTTTCGAGCTAGACAAGCTAGTTTGGCCCTGCGCTTCCAAAAAGTGGTCTGCAGTTACCGCCAAACTCTCGAGGGTTTTGCAGTCTCTTTCCTTCAAAAATATAGACAGTTTGGTGCTACATCTTCTTAAGAACTGCTCTGCGACCATGCGATCTCTGAGCCCTTCAAATGTCTTAATGGTGTCACCCGTCTCAAGCCATCGGTCGAAATAACCGAGGAGCCGAGCTGCAAATTGTCTCCCGGTCTCTGCCTCTTCTGGCTTGCTTTGCCGAAATTTTTCCCGGTAGCCTTCTGCTGTGTAGCGAAACCGCTGAAGCAGGCTAAGCTTTACTTTTGAATAGTCCAATGACTCTTCGGGTGTCATCCTTCCAACGACCGTTAAGGCCTCACCGGTGAGGCAGAGACTTAAAGACATCGCCCACTTTTCTTGGGGCCATTCCTGACTGGTCGCCACTCGCTCGAAACGTCGGATGTAAGCGATCTAGGTCGTCCCTTTTGTCATTAAACGGTGGGATTAATTTATGAGGGCTACGATAACATGTTTGCCTCCCTGGGTTTTCTCCACTGCCAGTATCCTGCGGATCCTCATCTCGAGGTGAACTGTTGTTTCCTCGCAACTGAAGACGCATCTGCAGCACCGCCTGTTCTTGTTGGAATCTGTGAGCTTCTCTGTCAGCCGTCTCTTGCGCCTCCTTAGCTGCCTCTCTTGCATCTTCTCTCATTCTGACCCGTTCTTCTTTCTGTCGGACTATTTCTTTTTCGACCCATTCGCGGAGTTCTATGCCCGCATACCCCAGCTCTTTCCCGACTGATAGCAATTTATCGGGATTCATACTGTAACTCTTCTTACAGCACCGTCTGGAATTCTGCTCTCTATAAGATGTTAAAAAGAGAGAGTCCTGTCGCGGACGCCAGATTGTGATGGAAAAAAATAATAATTAAAGGGACTCGGAATTCCAGTGCGGTGAATATAAGAAGGTTGATATTATTTACAGTCGAATAAACAAGAAGTTAGAAAAACAATGGTGTGGGTATATATACAAAGTTCAGTTCGCCGCATCCGCTTACGGCACGGTGGTGCACGTCGACGTAGGCATGGCGTTCGTCTGGTCCAGGAAATGCTCAGCTGCTTGCTAGGCACAGGCGGAGGCTTCTCAGCGAGCTTGGGTGAAAGCCCCACGGGCCTGGACTCGTCCGTCCGGGCTCCTCCTTGGCTGCCGGGACCACCGCTGCCGAGCCGGGTTCCGTGTCGTACCCGCCCTTCGATCAAGCGTCACGAGCCTGTCTGCGATCTTCCCTTCTCGTCGTCGTCTTCGTTCTTTCCGTATATCCAACTCTTGCCTTGAACTTCTTTGTCTTCTAACCATTACCATCTTCCCCACGTTCACTGCGTCTTCTTCCTCGTCGTTGGTTTTCCCACATCATCACAATTAGCCTGTGTAACCCCGACTGTTGTTGCTATATCCATTTGCGTCATGCCACCTATCGACATTCTCAGAATAAGTTCCCGTGTTTCTATGGCCACTCGAGGAGGCATAAAAATGTGTGCGCGCCCGCTGGTCAAAGACAAGTGACCATCCGGCTACATATGCTAGATGACGACAGCAACAACGAAGTTGATAATACAAAACACCAAGCGAAAACCTTGTCTACACTCCGTTTCTTTGTGTTGTACCGCAGCCGACGGCACGAGCCATCCTGGCCAGTCCATCGCTAAAGTGTGTCACGTGGCCTTCCCGTTGGGTACAATTCTACGGGAAAGCACGATGTCACCTGGCAGGGTGAAAGCACTGGATTGGTTTTGATGGCTTGTAGCACTGTCTGCGATATATATAGTTTAATGCACCGTTGCATTCAGGTTGTCGCGTCAACGTACTTTTTTCATTTTTGTTGGTGTTCACAAAAGTTAACGACTACATGAAATGAAAAAAAGGAAATTAAACTCGTAATGATGCGCGGTTCACACAGTATCACGCAAGCAAGCGCTGTCGAGATCTTGGGTTAAAGGCTGTTAGCTCTGCCAGCGGATAATGAACAGGGGCTGTGTGCAGTCAACGGAATAGCCTAGCAGACGACGCTCGCAACTGAAAGAGCTTCGTGCGCGCGCGCCTAATCTTTCCCGTGACGCTGCATTTCTCCACGGCACAGCGCTGGCCGTCTCGGCGGTCGAGGCTCACGTGATATTATTAAAAAAGTTGAGCACTGATACATGCTAAATGGGTCGTGCAACATTTTTTTTTCCTTCAGTAAATACCGCTTTGACGTTGACAACTTGCGAAAATACCCAACACTTTTCATCTCCGCTCAATGGCAGATGCCGAAAAAATAAAGGAAATGAACAGCTTTTCTTACGTCACTTCGCTATTAGAACAAGCGGCGATGTGATCTGAGGTTCATTGTATACCGCCAGTGTTCATCACAGTAATGCACTGGGGTTGGCAAAGATTAAAAAATGGGTTGATCTTTACATATTCCTATAGCTGGCTATTCTCATATTTGATTAAACATGAGCAAGCACGAATGTTTGTCTATGCTGACTGTCATTAACTCGAGCACTCGATTCGGGCCCATGACTATCGAGTACGTCAAAGCGTCACTGTGATTCGCGGGGAGAAGTCGTGATGGCATGGGACGTCACGGTTTCAACAACGGTAATACGTCTCAGTGACGTTCTCGATTTAAGTAGAATTGACGCGCTGAGCTACGCAACTACGTCACGGGGCCACGTGACGTGATATTGTTTGGCAGCATGTCTTGGCACCATGACGTCTTTTGAATACGTGACACATGATTAATCGCAGTGGCAATACAAAAGCTCCAAGAAAACCTACAATTTCCGACACATTGATATTTGGTATATGACAATTTGATCACGGCTTAGAAATACAGCTGCGAATTTCTACTTCTCAAACACTCATTTTGTAATAATTAAAAAAGTACCATGAACCGTTTTTAACCGGTTACCGTTATATTTTTTCCCGGATTGGTTCCGGTTCACGTCCAAGATAGCGGCGAAGATTTCAATTCGGTTCAGTTCCGGTTTGGCTAAAAATAACGGTTCGGTTACGGTTTTCGGTTCGCTTCGGTTCCGATTCGGCATTCTGCTGACGCCAGAAAATCTGCATGTACTGGCTAAACTCCATGATAGTATGCTCGGTGCGCTGTTTCAAATTCACAAGTTGAAAACTAGAGCTCTGTTGAAAGTATACGCCTCATTTGTGCGCGCGTCCGGGGCAGCTAGCCGCGCTCATCCGACTTAGTGCGCGTATACGAATATGGTGAGAAGTCAACCAAATGCGTGGGACTGGCCAAAGTCCTGTATAGAGAGCGTTTGGTCAGTGGGAGGCGCGGGCAGAGCCAGGGCGTGCACAACAAGCAGAAAGACGGCATATCATGCTCTCCGTGGCCAAATAGAAGCCTAAAAGAATCCCCTGGTAGAGGAAGCAAGGAACTGTTTAATCAAAGGTATAGCTCCCAGGTAGCACACCATGTCGGCCGATACTGGGATTACGTCGGCCAGTACCGGGAGCTGTACGGCGGATCCCGGCCAGGGACGCCGGTAAGAAACCGACCCCGGCCGATATCGGGGACTCGTTGTCTAAACTGGCCAGTACCAGCCGGAAAGTTCCCGATACCGGCCGACATCGTTTTCTTGCTGTAGTCACCGGCCAGTCTAGCCATGGAGTTTCCGGTGACTGGCCGATATCGTTTTCTTGCTGTAGTCACTGGCCAGTCTAGCCATGGAGTTTCCGGTGACTGGCCGACATCGTTTTCTTGCTGTAGTCACCGGCCAGTCTAGCCGTGGAGTTTCCGCTGACTGGCCGACATCGTTTTCTTTCTGTAATCACCGGCCAGTTCAGCCACGGAGTTCCCGGTGACTGGCCGACATCGTTTTCTCGCTGCTTTCACAGGCCATTCGAGCCGTGCAAGTTTTGATATGTAACCGACATAGCTTTTTCGCTGATATAGAAACTATATGATGGTTACAAATGACCGTTAGGTTGGACATGTCTTCAATATGCTAAAAGGTGACACCTAATATTATATTTAGCCTAATATTAACGCCGCGTCATCCTTAAACCAGTTAACAAAGGCTTATTTCAGTTTTGTTAAATAGGACGGGATCAAACATGGCTGTGGAATGAAAATTTAATTTGGTTTACATCTATTAATTTTTTAGAGCGCAGCTCTTAGGCGCCCGTTTCCGGCTTGAGCGGCATCGCCGTCGCAGTCGCCGTCGGCGTAACCGCGCGTTGCATTATGGGAAACGTCCCATAATGCAACGCGCGGGCTCACTCGTGACCCGCGCATTGCATTATGGGACGTTTCCCATAATGACGGCATGTGTGACGTCACGAGGGTCCCGCGCGTTGCATTATGGGAAGCGTCCCATGACGCAACGCGCGGTCGGCGATGGCGACGCCAACGTCGCCGTCGGCGTATCCGCGCGTTGCGTTATGGGAAACGTCCCATAATGCAACGCGCCGTCTCATTTGTGACCCGCGCATTGCATTATGGGAAGCGTCTCATGATGCAACGCGCGGGTCGGCGACGCCAGCGTCGCCGTCGGCGTAACCGCGCGTTGCGTTATGGGTACGTCCTATAATGCAATGTGCCGTCTCATTCGTGACCCGCGCATTGCATTATGGGACGTTTCCTATAATGACGTCAAACGTGACGTCACGTGTGACGTCACAAGGGTCCCGCACGTTGCATTATGGGAAAAGTCCAATGATGCAACGCGCGGGTCACTCGTGACCTGCGCGTTGCATCGTGATGGCGAAACTTGCTTTCGATGAGTTGGGCATTTTTACTGCGGCACTGCGCTTCCGTAAAAATTTCCACGTGTTCTCAACGGCAAGTCTCACGGCTTACACAGGGTTTTAAAGAGCTTCTTCGACGAATGACTACGAACGAGTAGAAAACGTGTCTTCAGCATGCTGCCGCCAGCCTCCGCAACGCTCCAGAAACGCGATTTTTCAACATGCAAGATGGCCGACCGGTGGCTTCACTCTCGCGCTGCAGCTGCAGCGACCAAGCGGGGATGCGCGATCCAGCCCTTTGCCCAGGCAGATGCCGAGCGCTCCGCGCTAGCGGTCGTTGAGCGGTCGGCCTCAGTAAGCGATCCACCCAGTGGCACGCGCTGCCACCGCTTTCATAGCGTCTGCCCTCGCTTTTTAACAGTTTCGGTTCCCATTGCTATCTTGCTGAAAGCTTGAAGTTCTGATCGGAACTTCATGCTTTGACAAAAATGTTGATTGTTACTCCTTGATTAACGGTGACCCCGACGTTGAGACAGTATTTATTTTTCCTTACAGTTATATAAACCCGATGAAGACAACTACAAGTACTTTTGTACGAGCCGTAAGATGCAATTGACCCCGTAAGTGATGACGTCACAACATGGCGTCTGGGTCCAAACAAACGGTTGCTAGGGACGTTGCTATGGACTAATGCATGGAGACTCCACATGAGGCTAGGTTTTTGCTTACAAGTAACTAAATAATTTTTTGTAAGCAACCTAACTTCTTGATATCTAATTATGAAGATGTTCTTGTCGTCTCAGTGTCGTATCGCAACGATGCAAGCCATTTCTGAAGTCTTACACTCCGCTTTGCTTTGGTAGCAGACGACACGATAGATTTGCTGGCCTCTGTTGCAGCGGGCGTCTTCATTGAATTGCGTCGGTAAACGAGCGACAAAAACAAGTGCATCACCATAACCGTAGAGGCCTCCGAATTGTGCGTTTTTTTTTCTGTGAACAACTTAGCTTCGTTACGAGCACGGTGGTTACGAGGGAAGAAAATGCAGTAAAATCAAACCACGTCATGCAGATCAGTTACGACGACGACCTGATGTGCATTCATTACCGGCGTAGTGCAGGCCAGCATGAGAAACAAATCGTACGCCGTCGAGGTAAGTCGTTTGTTATTATTATTATTGTGGTTGTCAGGTTATTAAAGAATTGCATGTCTCTCGCGATTTCGCAGTATTTTGCATTTTTTCCCCCTTTGTATACATAAAATTCCGTGGATGTGCTCTTTTGGTGACGATCTTCATCAAACCCGCGATGCGAGTACAATCTGTAATAAACTCACCTTATGTTTTTTATCCAGTTCTTTCGCGCTTTGGGGTCTTGCGGAAATCTGAAGAAAATGCTCGAATCTTCCTCCACGCGATGGTTACAACCAGGTATACGAAGCACCCTCGCATAGCGCGATTCCGCAAACAAAATTTGGGATCTCAGCCGTTCGCCTGAAGTGCTTTTCTCACGGGTGCAATGCGATCTTTTAGCAGACGATCATCTCGATCGACGCCCGGACTTTCGATAAACCATATTTTGCATCGCACCCCACTATGAAATCTTATAAGTGTTTGAAACTCATTATTTTTCAAACAAATGCGATGTCAGAATATCGTCTTTATTCACACGATTCAAACGACGGCCCCACTTGGCCGGCCGGCGTGCGGCAGACGGCATACTTCTTGCATTCGTCGTCTGCTGCTGGCATCTTGAGGACCGGAAGTTGCAGTCGTAAATACTTCAGAAACGAGCGATTACCGGCACACTTCTGTCGAAACATATATGACATTCAAGCTTTCTATATCTGTGATTTTTAGAAGTTTAAATCCTACTCCTGATTTTTGAACGGTCGGGTTTTCGTAGCGAAACCGAGCCACATGTATTCGTCCATAACAACGACCCTAGCAACGGTTTGTTTGGACCCATGACGTCACACTTACGGAGTCAATAGACCCTTTGCAAAAATCCCAAAAGCCCGAGCGCGCCGCGCGACAAATGAGTGGGAGTCCTCGGTACGCACCTCCTCCCGCTACCACGTGGCATACGCGAGCAGGCACAGGTTACCACGGCAACAGAGCAGCCGAGTTGGGCGAGCGACGAGCCGACGGCTGCCCCTGTCTCATCCCTCTCCTTTGTACCGGCTCTGTCGTCTGCTGCACCAACGCTTTGTCGAACCTGGTCGAAACCTGCCACGGTTGCGGTGCAAACTAAATGGATTCGGTGACACTTCAATACGTGAAGGTAAGTTACGACGAATAACGTATTGAAATGAGTTCACCTGTCGCGATGCCTTTACGCTGCCACAGATACGGTACGCCGGCAACGACGTACGACTCGGCGGGATGGCTGCAACGGCTGCTGGCGGTAGCTGCCGGGACGCGCGCGCAGTCGCGGAGGCGCAACGAGAAAGCGCGTGCGCGTGATCTGTACCGAGGGTTCCCGAAATTCCCTGCCGTCGTGGCGCTGTACGTTTTGCAAAGGGTCTATTAAGCAATACCAAACACGTATGCCGTAAAGCGACCGTCATCTCCGAAGGCGAGTTCCATCTGCGGAATATTTGGCGTATTGTCTTCTCGCAAACGACATACCTAGCTCTTCATCCGAATAGGCGCGCACAACGTCTTCGACGTAACGCCATATCTTGGGCCTCTTCGCTGGCAAGGCGAATGAGTCGGCAAAGACTTCGCCGAGAACGGCTGCCTCGTCGTCACTCGAGCTGGAGCTAAGCTGGTATCTTCGTCGCTGTCGCTGATTTCGCTGCTACTGCGTTTTATTAGACCTCCTGAAATTAACTGCAACGATGTCATCGCCGCAGTATGCTCGGGCCAGTCGGTCATGACAAGAGGAACGAAAGCAAGCACAGCAAGAGAGCCCACCCAGCAATCGAAACAAAAAAGCAGCGAAACTCCTTCATTCCCCCGCGGCAACGTTGATAACGAAACTGAAATGTTGCGAGTGACTACAGATCGTACTCCCCGAAGAAGGCTGCGCGGAGAACTACTCCGGGTCCGAGCGGTCTGTCCGAGGAAGACACAGTTTGGGCGGCACATTCGTTTCTTACATCTTTCTGCATGATCATAATCGAAACATCACGTGCACCCTATTTTCAACCAGAAAGGGTCACTACATTTAACTCTTACGCGCTTATTAAAACCATAGAGTTATTATAATGTACGCGTACATTATAATAACTCTATGATTAAAACCAGATCTGCTTCTCGCTACCACTGCTAGGGGATTCTATGGACTACTTCCATAAACCCCTGCATGCAACACGGCGCGCGTTGCACTTTGGGAACTAGTTGGCCAGGGAGGAGAGTGGCATGGTTTCGGTTTCCGATCGACAGGTCGTCAAGAGATTATACACAGAGCGTGGACTATTAACGGCCGTGATCTCACGTTTACTGGTCTCGAGAGCATCATTTTTGGTCTCTAAACTAACCTAAATGGCCAGACCTCGAAGCTATAACGCAAGCCCGAGACGTATAGCTTGTCTTCACACATGCTTGTTGTATTTTTGTACACGATCGAGCCTTTCTGTTAGCGTTTCGAGATATATGTGAACGAGCCAGTGCTG